>JAMKCH010015558.1:0-68848 GCA_023653785.1 Ophioderma brevispina
GCATCCATTTTAAACATCAAACTGTGTTCATCGATACCAACAAAGGTTATCCAATTCAGACAATCCCGAGTGGTATTTTTTTGGATTTAAAGCGCGATTGACCAAATTTAAAGTCACAAAAAAACATACATGCGTCTTAAACGGCGGGAATTTTTATTTAAGCACATAACGCTGTCAGGCGCAGGCGCAGCTCGCGTTCGCGCTGGTTGAATTTTTACGGCGTAATGAGGTGCGCGTGTTTAAGGTACGTGGGCGCGAAAAAGCATCTTGGAAAAACGAAAAATAATATTTGAAAATTTAAGACAAAGCGCTAAATTTAGACCAGACGCAATTTCAAGTCTTCTGATTTCTGAGTTAGAGAGAAAAGAGGTTGAGTCAATAGTGCATAAAGATGTTATTTTCATCACTTGCACAAACATACTCAATTTTGAAGTTCAAAGATAAAGTTAATTGAGAAAGAGACAGCTTGAAAATGGCGTGAACAAGTCATAAAAACACCCATTTTTTGACTAAGAACACGGATTTTTCTCGATGTTAATTTCGCAAAATTTGGAAATTCAGACAAGATATCTCCAAAAGTACCAAGTAAAAGGTAAGGTTAACTTTCCTACGATATCAATCGGGCTTTCTCTAGGGACGGTTTTCCAATTTTCATTTTTCGATTGTCTAACTTAATATATTCTCCAATATATACTCAAATTTCGAAAAGAAAGGTAAAAATTCAACCACTTTTTGACATTTTTCTTTAATTCGAAAAGTAGCTCTATTTTTCAAAAATGAAAAAAATCCGTCCCAGACAAATTTGTGTCCTTGTTCTAAAAAAAGTAACATAAGAAATCATGAAAATTGTTTTTGTTATGCTGTCGAAATTTTGGCAAAATCAGTTTTTTTTAGTAGATTTTTCTCAAAATAAGGAAAGGCTTTTAATTAATTGATGCCATCGGGTGCAATCGCCATTTTCTTTCTAGAAAGGTATACTTTTACGGACAAAAATCAAATTTGCGAGTTAGAAAACCCAAAATAGCCCCCCCCCCCCCCCATATCGAACGCTCCAAGGTTGACACTGCCCTTACAATCCTATATTCGGCGCAGTTTGGCAGGAGAGGCGGCACCACTCCCGGTTTAGACCTTTTAGATTAGGGTTTTTGATAAGATTTTTCAAACGACCGACCTGTCAATGAGGATTCTTCACCTGAAGAATTTAAACAGGAATATTTCAAATAAAATATACTAGATGAGAAAGGGCAAGATTCGAAGAACCCACCGTCCCCACAAAAAGCAGCAAACATTTTTTCCAGCACAAATGAATTACCGGACCCAAAATTCGGACATTGGGTTAAGCTAAAAAGCGTTTTGTACGAATTAAAAAGAATAAAAAATAAGCATAGGCACCCTTTGCGCAGTTTAAGCATTATGAGTGAGGTCTCGTATCGGGCTTGACACGCATATATCTACATATTACGCATTGGAAACTAAGCAATATATATGATTTTTCAAACAGTGAAAGCAGCCAGAAATTATGGTGTGAAGGAAATGGGGGACTAACGATAATCACGAAATTCAGTAAATTTGGGTAATTTTACTGATGAGACTAAGGGACGCTCACAAGTCGCTGTTCGAGACAAACGTGGGACAACGCTCTAAGGGGAAATGGGGGGGGGCAATCTTTCCCCTCCCCACATTCCTCACTGCCTCCCAGATTGCAAGGGAGAAACACAATGAAGAAGAAGAAAACCAGTGTTGAACAAAGGGAAAGGTCCATGCTCCACCTTATCCGCGCTCGTGCGTAAAGAATGTTTTAATTTTACATAAAAACATTTGCTACGCGGGATTGGGCGCTCTTGTTTGTTAAGCGCGGGCACTCGACGATTTCATGCTACGGAAGACTTTTCGGAAGATATTGAGGCTTGGAACGATGACAAAAAGTTGATATATGACCACAGATTTAGAAAAGGAGATCCCGGTTGGCCGCCATTGTTTGCGGCATGGACGCGCGAGTGGGGGTATTCTTAAATGTTCGCAAATGCATTTTACGCATCTCGAAAATTTCGTTAGCGTATGCGTTGACAGCGTTCTTCAAGCGTTAACTTGAAAACGAGATCGGTGGTACGCACCCGCATACATTCGTTTTTCATGATGCTGGCCGCCTTTGTATTTGGCATGTCGACAAAAAAACATCGATTGTTTATTTTTATGATAATTATTAACTCAAAGAATATAGAGTTGCACACTGTAGAAAAGCTGTGGGTGCAAGGCCCGACCCGGCTTCAGTCTGGTCGTCGACATTGATTTTTTCACATAATCAGCGGTCTTTTCTGTCTGAGTCGGCAGCCCCAGAATTTTACGTTTGGATAGGGAGGAAATTGATAGAAGAATAAAAGTACAAAACTAAGTTATGTTGCAATCCTTCTATAAAGTTGTTAAAGCCAACGAAAACACTGGCAGTTGAGTCATCAAGTATAGAAAAAGGGACTCCGGATTTAGCGAACATTGCCACTGATTGAAAAAAATTGTAAAGTTTAAGTATTATATGACGGACGTCCATTTCTGCCCAACAAAATACAGTAGTTTAAAAGCGTCAGTATATGTAAAAAAGAATTAAATCCAATAAAAACACTTAAAATGATATGTATTCGTTAGTTAGTACAGAGTTTTGAGAAAACGTGATAGATAAAACAAAACACTGACGCCACTAATGTATAAGTTTTTTATTATGTGTACCCGAAAATTGACCACTTTGTGTTTGTAAAAATCTATAATCAAAACCTGGTCAAAACCTGTTAAAATTTGCAAGTTACCGTATTTGTTGACAGAATGGATGGAATGTTATAATAACGTGCAAAATTTACCGTTTTTATGTAAACTGTATTAGCAATCCACAAAGGATATGTGATATGACATTATCTAAAATGAATAAGAGCGGACCAGGTTTTTAATTAGTCATACAATAGGACTGAAAATGTTAACATAAAATACACTGTGCTGTATTTCCAAATACCCGAAAAAATTTACGGATTCATAGGCCTTTTTTTTATATTATGTGCGGTAAATTTTGTAGCGGGGTAATTTTACAGGTAGGTCGACCGTATAAGGAAGGAATTGAGTTTCTTTCCAAATAATAAGGCCCTCATGATAACCAACATGGAAAATTAGGGGGAATTGTTGCTTGAATGTGGGACTAAATTATTATTTCAAAAGTATCATATAGAAGCTTTTAACAGCCCGTGACACTGCCCCAAAATCAAGACAAACGATTTTGTCTATCAGCCGTTTTAAACTGTATAATTAACAAACAAAAAAATGCAGTTGGATGACGGAACCTACCCGTAAATTTTCCCGTTTTACCGGGAGACGTGGTAGATAGCTGGTTTATATAGTCGCCATTTATTTGCAAATTACATTAAAACTTTAAAGATCATGCCTTCCCCAACTCAGAACAAAATCGATGTAGTCAACAGGCCGTTTTTTAAAAACTGTATAAATAAAAAAGACAATAATGATGGATTACGGAAAATACACGTAAATTTTCGTTTTTACGAGAAGAGAAGTAGATTAGCTGGTTTTTATAAACACCGATAGTTCGCAATTTATTTTCAAATTTATATGTCGATTTTGCTTTAACTGGGAGAGGTGTATAGGCTTGGTAATACTATTGCGGTTTGTGTGAAAATAAGGCCATTGGACATTTCCACAAAAAATAAAAACACGACGCGGTCGGCTCCGTAAATGTAAATACAAGTATGTACCCTAGTTTTAAGGTATTGTATGTTAATTAATTATCAAATGCGGTATCCTTTACAGTGTTGCTCTGCTTGGGGCGATTGTTCTGTCTAAGATATTAGTTTGGGGAACAAGGAAAATCCTTCCAAAGCTCTGTGCAAAGTGGGCTTATAGCAACAGTGACTTATATTCCATGTTTCATTTATTAAAGGTGGGTGACCCGATCGACAACACCGCCCCCCCCCAACACCCACACACAAACACACACAATGACTCGACAATTACCTATCATAAATGCAGATTTGTGATTAAGAACGTTTCAAAATGTGGTCGGAACTGACCCATTTAATTCAATTTTGCGCTACAACTGTTCAAACCACCGGACGATTTTATCAAAAATTGTAATCAGATGTTTTGGGTGACTGCTGAGGGAGGGAAAACCATTTTTTCATCAGAACTGTTGTCCCATCATACACAAGTAACAAAACAACATAAAGTTAACAATTACTAATGATGGAAATTATTTTTATGGTCCACAACCACGCCCACCCTGACCATAAATGTGATCGGAACGAAAATCTTTACGCAACCACTGACGGGTTGCGTTTCGATGAGACGTTCAAGGATAATACGCACAGATTCTGCGTTCTGTTCTTTCGCGTGTTCTCGGTTAAAACACGAATACCCCCAATAGCGCGTATTTTGTGGTGACAACGATTTTGTACAGGCCGGTATAGGTAGACCGGGATCTCCTTTTCTGACTGTGTCAATGACCCAACTCCTGGTAAGGGGCTATCGCGTCTGGATCGCTAGCCGAGTTATATTAGATAAAAGTATGAGATAGTAAATTATAGGGCCTTGGCCTATGGCCAAACAGTAATCGTAACTTGAGGTTTCATGTATAAATTGCCCTTTTAAATTATAACAAGTATTTCACTGCACTTATTTTTCAGGGTATGGATAGGCCAGTTCAATTAGGAAAAATATTGTATTTTGACTATAACTAAGTTGCAAATATATATTTACACAGAATTGTATTGGGGAAAAACTTTAAGACAACGTATCAAAAGTTACCAAAACAAATATTATATAAAAGTCCTAGTAGTAGATATTGTATGGGGCAAGGTTATACAGGGTCAAACTAGTGAAATGGGCGAAATGAGCCGAAAAGTAGGTTCCCGGATTAAAAAGGTCTTAGTTCCCTTCTGGAAGTAGTAGTTTAAATGTTATGAGGCAAAATAGGCTCAAGGTCACTAATGGGGTAAGAATTTAAGAGTGACCGGTTCATTTGTTATAAATATTGACTGGCTCTACTGGTATAGGAGCCCAAAACATTTATAGGCTATTTTGTTGATCTTATTAGAATGCAAATGTGACGGGGGCTATGTGAGGTCACTAACTTTAACTCTAATTTCTATATAGAAATTAACCATTTTTAAAAAAAAAAAAAAAAAGCAAAATTTTGCAAACTTTACCCAGGAGGACCTTGAAATGTATGTGCCTATTGTAATAAAACTATAGATCACAGATACTGCAGAAATATACTTATTAATTCGAACAATTACAATTTTGCCCCCTGCTACAAACTTTGACACCAAATTCCAACGTGTCGATTTTGGTTTAATTAGTATTTTAGTCATTTTGTAGTATATTAACACTAAAACTATAAATCCCCGGCATGTTATTGCCGTTGGTTGGTTGGTCCTTTCTTGGGAAAAAGCTGTTGTTTTAAGTTGAAGTTTAATACTACGTATTAAAGCAAAGATATAAGTATTGCGTGCAGCGGTTTATAACAATAGGTCAATAGGGTTAATTTTGTACCTGGTTGATGGTTGCCGATTTTTAGCAAGTCCGGTCAGTGGGGACAGGGGAGCTGTGAAATGGGCATTCCATCTTAGATTTGTTCCTTCAACCCACAACAACAAATAATAAATAAATTAAAACAATTTAAAAGAATAAAAAATAAAATATTAAAATAAATAAATTTAAAAAAAGTAATATACATTTCTAAAAGTTAATAGCTCTGAGTGCCAATATCAAAACGTATTGATACAGATGGAGTTTAGGGTAAATGTAATTCATCAAAATAGAAAATGATATAAATTTCAAGTTAAAATAGATAATAATACAAAAAGAACGTGACGCAAGATGATGGTCCAACAGAAGAAAAGTTCAATCCACTGGACGTCCTGTCAAAAAAGCTTGTATTATTTGTTCAAAATTATCTGGAAATTGTATTAATGAACACAATAACGTGGATAAAAATGAAGATGGTGTCAGGAGTTCTATACAAGATACCCAGATGGGTAGGATTTCTGGAAAGGACTTGTTATATTGAGCCCACATAACATTTGACCTGACACTTTATCGAAACGCTAGAGAAGTACCCAACCAAAACGAGTTCACATGAATACCGCCATTAAAACAGGATAATACTTTGAAGCAAAGGCATTCTTTTCCTATGTTCAAAAACTGTAGAAAAATTCAATCCAGGAAACTCTTCACATAATGAAATTGAAATCTCTTAGAAAAATACAAAACTGAAACAAAACAAAAAACAGAAGAGCAGATTTTGAGATTTTCCTGCTGACTGTCAACAAGCCATGACAGAGTACAGAACCACACTGACTTGCCTCCACATAGAAAAGGCTCTGTGCTGGGAAACATGCTTGGCAACATTATTGGTGATCTGTTGGACAAGACGGCTTGTAAGAAGCCGGTATTGTCGTGTTTGAAACTTCTAATTAAATTGGAACTGCACATGGACAAGGAACTTGGTGCAACCATCAAGTCTCGCCATAGACCTTGGGCAAAGCTTGAATGGAAGGCTTTGCAGCTCACAAATACTTGTGATGGATCCTTTTTCTAGATGGTACATGATGTAACGTTGGTAAAGGCAGGTCTAAATTTAGTTCACCGCCGACCGGGTAGTGATACAGCCTTCATTGTCATCGGAATTACAATTGAAAAGACGAGCGAATTGGGCTTTTGAGGAATGTAATACGTATGTTACAGAAACTTCAGTGCACTGTGCATAAGGGACATCTTGAAACAATGATCACAAAGAACCAACCTCCATACTGGTGATATCATTCTTGAGTTCATATAGTTCTTGAGTGATATTGATGGCACTCGCTATCACCAAGACTTCGTGCTAGACACAGAGTGCGGGGAAGCACTAGCACCCGGAATCTTTGCCAGGAAACCATATAGATTTCAATTCCAGCATAAATTTTCTGAACAATATCAGAGGGATTTGGACATTCTGGGTTATCAAAATGGACTGCATTAGGAGTGCTCAAACATAAGAATTGGCCAGGCCATGTTGGCTATACTTGCATGATAAGTAGTGCGCCAACATATTGACGAAAGCCAGCAGTCCAAAACCAGGTCGAGAGACAAAATTACAAAACAACGTGGTCCAACTTGGACAAGAATGGCCAAGATAGAGATTGTTGAAGCATTCTAGGGCGGGGGGTGTCCTCGCATCGTGATTGATCAAAGACCTGATATGGATATGGATATAGAAACCATCTCAATTTGTGAGAACGTTTTATTTCATTTACACGGTTATGGGAATCCACAAATGTCTTACACCATGCAGAGAGAACATCAAACCAAAATTGGTTGGGATTATTATGGCCGATCAAATTCTAGATCTTAGTATAGCCACCTTCCAAATAGTTAATGTTTTAATTCTTAACACTTAAACATAGGTGCGTCCACTCCGATGACGTCTCCGGACCACAGTAGGGGATTCCCTGGGTGGCCTATTTGAGGAACCCTACTCAGAAACCAAAGGTTTGAGAAGTGTTTTTGGACAATTCGAGGGTGCTGATTCCGAATACGCACCATGCAAAATTGTCAAGTTGTGGAAAGTGGATTTTAAAGGGGCATTACCCGATTTCCTCTTTTTTTAATATAGCTTTATGAAACATGTGAATATCCACTAATTTGACTAAAGGTTGAAGAAGTGTTTTATGTCAAGTTGAGGGTGCTGATTGTTCAAAAGACACCTTACAAAATCACCCATTAATGGAAAGTGTATTTTTTTAAAGGGGAAAGTTACCCGATTTTCCTTATTTTTTTAAATATAGCGTTTATCAAACCATGCGCAATTTCCACTTATTTGACTGAAAGGTTTAAGAAGTGTTTTTGTACTATTCGAGGTTGCTGATTCGATAGTCACCAGCAAACTTGTCAGTTGGTGGAGAAGTGGATTTTAAGGGGCATTACCCGATTTCCCCTATTTTTTTAAAATATACTTTATAACCATGTGCAAGATCCACTAATGTTACTAAAGGTTTAGAAGTGTTTTATGTCAATTGAAGAGTTTGATTTCAAATAGACACCATACAAAATCACCACACATTGTGTGGAATTGGATTTTAAGGGAATTACTTGATGTCCTTATTTATTTTTAATATGCATTATCAAACAATGCCCAGATCCACTAATATGTACTAAAGGTTTCTGAAGTGTTTTGGTGAATTTGAGGGTGCTATTTTGAATATACACCATACAAAAGCACCCCACGTTGGTGGAAATTTGATTTAAAAGGGGTAAACATTAATGTCCTAGTATTTTTGAAAAAAAAGCAGATTATCAAGGGAAATAAATAATTTAAGAGCAACATCGAGTCCTCTGGAGTATGGCCTGCCTTGATTATCATGTTCCTGTACTGTTTGTCAAAACTGGTCCATAGATTAAGGGCACTCTTCTATTGACCAATTAGATTGAAAAACAAATATTGACTATTAAATTGTTTATAGCGTTAAGAATTTGTTTACTTTTTCTGTTCCAAATATTGTCCTTTAGGTAGGTGTTTCCAAAGAAGGATCGTATGTTTCAATCAGTTTTCCCAGAGAAAATATGTGTTTTTATCATACTTCTGGTAATTATCATTACTTGGTTTCCCAAAGTTAATAGTAATTGAAAGAAAACTGGCAGAAAACTTGGTTTTAGTGCCTAGAGTATTTGTTAGTGCAAAATGGCATGTTTTTACACAAATATTCAAATTTTGTTTTATCCCATTAACAAGGGACGCAATCCCGCTTTTCCTGCACCCCCAATTTCTGAAGACATGGAATGAAAGGAAAACTGTCAGAAACTTTTGTTTAGTGCCTAGGGGTAGTTATTTAAGTGCTTATTAGACCCCCTCACAAATGGCAGGTTTTTAACAAAAATATTCAATTTTGTTGTTATCCCTATTAAAAAAGACGTCCAAGCTTTTTCATGCACCCCATTTCTGAAGAAAATGTATCACCTCGGCAAAACTACACTCACTTCACCATCTCATTCCTGTTTACGTTCTGTTAAATTTTAATT
Source organism: Ophioderma brevispina (assembly GCA_023653785.1). Taxonomy (NCBI): domain Eukaryota; kingdom Metazoa; phylum Echinodermata; class Ophiuroidea; order Amphilepidida; family Ophiodermatidae; genus Ophioderma; species Ophioderma brevispina. The sequence continues at coordinate 9,049 of JAMKCH010015558.1, forward strand.
TTTAGTTTTTAAACCATAATTAGTTTACGACAGGGGATTAATTGCTACTATTTCAACGAACTTTTCTTTTCCCGCCTTTTTTAGGGAGCATTCACCTACAATCATAATATTTCTTGTTTAAGACTATTATAAATCCAATTTACGAGAAATTCATCATTTCGAAGAACAAGGGTCAATATAACTATCTGATCAACAGTGCTTAACCAGGGGGGAAAGGGGAAACCCCAGTCATTGGAGAATGGTGTTTTTTGCCCCTCCCCCCCCCCCCCCCCCCCCAATGCTCTTTCCCCTGCCTGCCTGCTCCCTCCCGCAACGAAAATGGTCTGGTTACACCCACTGTATAAAAAAACGGATCTCACAAGGTCCAGCCTGACAATTTGGTTGCGATAGTTCTCAATTATTGTCCACTTAACAATAAGTCAGCACAACAGACTTTTCCACGGAGCATCATTTTTCTGTAAGGCTCAGTCACACATGCCGATTTTTTGGGGGCTAGAAAACCACATCCAGACTGCTCAGACTGGTGCCGATGGTCCAAGTTTTCGAAAGCGTGAAGCAGGTTTTTTTTTCATACGTAGTTTGGGCAAGGTCTAGGATTGTTCTGTACAATCTTATGTAGTCTTCCCGATTATTTTATAGAAACTGCTTCCAGACTGCATGTTCAAAACTGGTGCAGATTGGCCATTTTAGAAAATCGTAATTGTTCGAGGTAATTTTTCCTTTTTCAGGTTAGTTTTTGCCAAGTCTGTGAGTGTCCTGTACAGTTTTCTGCAGTCTTGTTGTCGGAAGCACGTGGACAATTTGAAAAAACCGGCCACAATTTTTCTTGCAGCCTTAAAAAAAATCTTTGGCGGGTTTTGGATTCGGGAAGGTCGTAACAGCAACATGTCACAACTTGCTGTCATGTTAAGGTTTGCGACTGATTGGGGAACTGAACAAGTGCCATGGTGATCTTGTTGAATTTTCTGATGCTGTCGCCTACTTCTAGGATGAGCAACCTCTTGTCTTGTAGTTTTGTAAGTTGTGAACAAGACTGCCGCCGATTTTGAAAACAATTTGGTCTTGGTAGTTGGGTAGAGGTCGGTTCAGCGTCGCGGGTTGTCTTGCGATTAGTTTATTCAGAACCATACAAATCGTTCACTTGGGCTGACCAAAGACATGAAACTTTGGCACATACATTCCTTGGGGTGTATCAACGCAAACTTAGAAGGGGTGCCCAAAAATCGGACCGCATTAATGACGTCATATGCCCCACCCCCTTTTTTTGCATATTTGGCTTAATTATGTCAAAATGGAAGTTCCTCAGAAACATATCATGTGTGGTAATCAAATTAAAGCCTGGAACTCAGATTGTCTTAAAGATACTTTTTAATAGGGTTCTTCTTAGCATTTGTGGGTCATTATGAGGTCATTAAGGTCATTGGAGGTTCTTTATATCACATTTCACCAATTTGGTATCAAATTCAACCACATGGCATGCATACAATAAGGTCAGTTCCGTAATTATGTCAAACAAATTTCGACATTTAAAAAAAATAATTTTTGTTCGCATTCAAAGGTAAAAAATATGTATTTTCACGCAACAAATTGGCCTATTCATTCACAAATAATTAGATTTGGTTGGATATTACAACAAAAAGTGACATGCTGCGGCCCGTATCGTATATTCCCAAAATGGCACTATATCAAGCACTCGCTACTACTTTTTGATTTATTTAAACAAGATTGCAAATTTGAAAGTTAGTAGGCCCCTAATAACCTCTTTGATTTCATACTTTTGTCTTGTTAAGCAATCTGTGTCTAGTCACAGAAATGACTGGGCATTCGTCGTTGAGGATGTACAAATTGAAATATTTCTGCAACGTACATCCACAACGGTTATCATTGGAGAATTAAATCCTAAGCTGCAGCTTTGAACTTTATCTTTATTGTTTTTTTTTTCTTCAAGCTCCGCTTATCCGCCACGATGTGGTACATTATATGCTAAGGAAACTAAGAAAGTTTTTGCAAAAGGGACTGTTACTAAAAACATGAGTAACAAAAGTAAACTTTGTGTGTACGTCCGCATCCAAGGGGGTGTTTTTATGACTTGTCATGCAACCAAGAATGAGGTGCGAATTGAAATTTTCAGGTTCAATACATTCTGTCAGAGTCTACTTCAAAATATACTTATTCAAAATCAAAACCTGAATAATTACGAGTTCGGGTCCCCAGTCACTTTTCCTTGACAAGGCACGTGAAGTCCAGAGCAAAACAATCCTGTGGCGAGCGGCGAGCCAATTGCAGTTCTTGTCTTTTCAATTGTATTCCGAATGACACTCAATGAAGGCTGATAGAACTACACAGCTCGGTGGTGACATTTAATTTAGACCACCTTGACCAGGGTTACATCATCTACGTCTCCAAATCTAGAAAAAGGATTTGTGATCTGCAAAACATTCCGCTGAAGCTTTGCCCAAGTATAAAGTGCTGAGACTTGATGGTTTCGCGCCACGGTCCCTTGTTATGTGCCAGCTTTCAGAATTGAATTAGAAGCTTCAAACACGGCAATACCGGACGTCTTACAAGACTTGTTGTCCAGCAAGATCCATCAAGAATGGTTGCCAAGCAGGTTCACAGCACATGAGCCATGTTCTATGTGGAGGCCCAAGCAGTGTGTTCTATACGCTGTTGCCAGTCACCAAGGAAAACTCTGAAATCGGCTCTTTCAAGTTTTTGTTTGTTCAGTTTTGTCTTTTTCTGTTAAGGATTTCATCATTATGGTAGAGTTCCTGGAGTGATTTTTCTATAGGAAGAAATGTTTGTGGTTCACGTATTTCCCTTCCATGTTTTTAAAGGCGGTATTCTGTGAACTAGTTGTTGGGTACTTCTGTTGCAGTTTCGATAGAGCGTCCGGTCAAATGGTATTTGGCTCAATTGTTACAAGGTCCCTCACAGAAATCCTACCCAATATATGGGTATCTTATAGAACTCAGGACACCATATTTATCCCCGCAATTGTGTCATTAATGCCAAATTGCAGATAATTTGAACAAATATACAAGCTTTTTGGACAGGAACGTCCAGTGGATGACTTTTCTGTTTGACCATAATCTTGTGTACGTCTTTTTTGATAGTACTTTGATTTTATTTTTTACTTGATATAATTTATTTTTATTTTGATTGATTACTTACCTAAAACTCCAATGTATATAAATTATGTTTTTGATCTGGGAACTCAGAGCTAGAATTTTAAAAATGTTATTATTTTTTTCAAAAATATACTTTGTTCCCACTGACCGGACTTGCTGAAAATCAGGAAACCATCAACTTGGTACAAACATTAATTATGTATTGACCTATTGTTATAAATCTCTGCAAGCAATATTTCATGCTTTAATACGTAGTATTAAACTTCCATTAAAACAACAGCTTTTCACAAAGATGTACCAACAAACCGCAATATATATACGTTGGGGGATTTATAGTTTTGGTGTTAATATACTGCAAATTGACTAATAATACTAAATTAAACCAAAATCGACACTGTGGAATATGTAGGAATAAGGGGTCAAAGTTTGTACAAGGGTAAAACATTCAAGCTCAAGGTCATCCTGGGTAAAATTTGTCCAATTTGCAACAAAGCGGTTTTAAAATTTGTTCATTTGGTCACACTAGATACTAAATTGTAAGTTATTATATATAGATTATTTGTTTGACAGTTCAATAGTTCAATATCAGTAGACGAACAATTTGACATAATTTTTATAACTAGCGGGTAAATCTAAAATTTTACCCCATTGTGACCTTGAACCTATATATTTTTCCTCATAACAGTTAAAGTACTACTTCCAGTACTTTTCGGCACATTTCGACCCTTTCAATACATTGACCCTGTATAAACCTTGCCCCCATACATATTCTACAACTTTGATTTTAGTAAACTTTTGATATGTTGTTCTTAAAGCTTTTCCCAATACAATTCTGGAGAAATAGATTATGTTGCAATTATAGTTATAAGTCATTGTGTTTTCCTAATTTGACTGGCCTATCAATAACCTGAAAATAATCGCAAGTGAATATTGTATAATTTGAATGCCAATTTATACATGAAACCTCAAGTTACAATTACTGTGCGTCATACTAATAATACAAGGGCGTGGTTATGGACATTATTATTGCAGTAAAGTAGTTGTGGTGCTGACCAATGGGATATCACATTTTGATTTTGACACTTTGACACCAAACCTTAACTACGGTTATGAGCCACAAAACTGGTCAATGGTATCGTATGACCTTTAATGACCCACAAAATGACCTTACTTACCCATATTCAAATATTTAGATCATTTTAGCACTCTACAGTCTAAAGCTTTATTTGATTACAAAATTATAGAGTATTGAAAATAGGTATTTAACATTACTACGGAAATATGTATAAAAAAGGGGGCAGTGGCCATGACGTCATTTGTTGTTGTAGTCGGAATTTTTGGGCACCCCTTCTGAAATGATTTACACACCCCAAGGAAGGTTTGTGCAATTCTTGCTTTTGTCCAGAAGGGCACGCTCTTGTAAAAATTATGACTTATCTACTTCACTAAAGTACCATATCATAAATTTGGCCTACTGAGAAATTGTTTCCCGCCATATATATAGGATATATTTTTCTTTGACCATTACAACTCATATGTGGCATTCTTATCTTGATAGGGTCTTCAAATTCAATGCGGTGTGCGGCCAAAAACGCCGCATTCGATGATAAAACCTGAAAATTACCATATTATAATAATATTCAAAAAAACAAAAACTTACAAATATTACAAAAATGTGTATAATAAGTTTAAGTGATGTCCTTGACCTTAGAAACTGTTCTGGCACTTCCGTTTTGAGCAACAATGGAGAAATCCCAGGATGGTGAACCAAGACGTCTACAAAGTATCATTATATCTGTATTATATTGTTATGTATAATTCCAATAATATTATTAAGTCTAGATGGGGTATGTGACATTGTTTTTGATCACTAGATATTTATTAACAATATTACTTTAGTGTTATCAGGCTTAAATTTCAAGATGTTGGTCAAGTGATAACAAAACATGCCATTTTTTTTAGGTTTAAAGAACTTAAACGGAAGCATAGTGCCCATAATTGTTAACAAAACATATATACAGACATGAGTTATAATTGCCAAGGTCATATATTTCATACTTAAATTCGTACTTTCGTTCTTCCTGATATTATAACTAAATATATCCAGATTGTAATTGTAGAGTTTAACCACATTTGGAGACGCCCATATTGACTTACATCTTGTAATTAAGAAAGATATGTTAAATATATGCTTAAACAAGAGTTACAATGCCCTAAAACTAAATTTGCGTGTTTTCTTCCATACAATTGTATATCTAGCAATCTGTGAATTATCACAATTTTGCCATTTTGGTTAAACTTTTGAGGACATTTTGCCCCAGCATCCTGGATCTGAAAGCAAGATAATTCCTGGTAAGAGTTTCTGATTGCCATTGAAAATATATGCGTTGTTTTTTCCTCATTTATGGTTAGTTTACCCAATGTGCCGCATTTTCAATATTTTCATATTTTGGACGCCAACTTGAATATTGCTGAATGCTGCATGTTTGATTGTCTTAAAATTTTGACCGTGTTATAGAATGATAAAATGAAGCTAATCTGTTGATTTGGTTGAGTATGGTATATTGAATTTGAATTATGACGTCATACTTTATTATTTGCATGAAAAAAAAATGGTTGAACATATGTCGAAAAAAAATTGGCACCATACTTTTTGGGGCAATCATATCATATTTAACAAATTCACGTTGAGAACGGAAAAGAAACATTCAAAGCCCACGGTAGGAACACACATGGCCACGACTATGTACACGGATTCCATTTGAATAACGGTGGCCAACTAAGCTATTGACTCCCCAATTATGATGATAACGGTATTGTCTATGTGAAATTAAAGTGGTATCTTAAATGTTGTCAAAGTCGGTGATATGAATAATGGTAAGTTCTATTTGAAACCTTTTTTCAAAAAATATTTGGTCTACCAATATAGACAATACTTTAAACCTCAAAAAGGTGCACGATGTCTGTTCCTTCATATGGTATGATGGATGTCAACCTTCCAGAAAATGATACATCTATCAAGTTAATTATTTTCAACTGGTTTATGGTGAGTGATGAGACGTTGACGTGTAAGACTTTAACACTTAACCAACTTAAAGCCGACTCAGAGATTTCTAGGAGGCCGCCTCAATTTCCAAAAAAAATTGTGTTTTTTGCAGTTACATAATGCTTGTCCCATAACTAATCACTGAGCGAAATTGCTAAGCTTAAATCGAATTCCTTCTATAGAAAATCAACAACTTTGTTATAAATTCGGATCCCGAATTTTGTTATACACAGTATTCATATGTGGACGTAATACACACTAAATGTTTACTGCCATCAAAACGAAAAAATCCGATTCATCTCAAATTTCGAATTGTGTTTTAGGTACTATTTTACGGTTTCATTAGTGACTATTTTTCATTATTACACAAAAAAAAATAAATGTTCGAAATCTCGAGTCAGACTTTAAGAGGGAACGATGCCTAATTACGACTGAATTTTGTGGGGTTTTGGGGCTAAATAGCGTCGCATATCTTCTGCAGTCAATAAATAGCCCGATGTCTCGGACGGTGATTGCTCGCAACCGCAGTGCTTTTATTGATGCCGGAACCTTTGCTAAGGTTTGTAATTTTTCAAATGCTATTTTCTCAGAAACGTTTTTTTTCGTATTTCGGTATGCAAATACACAACGACGATTTGAAACAAAGTGACATGGAAGCCCTCATTGTTATTTTAGATTCAATTTTGTGGTTGGAAAGAGCAGCAAAGCAATAGTAAATTACTAATGCAGTAACTATTTATTTTGTAATATTAATGAAGCATTTAGGAACTAGGTTAGACAATGTAATCGTTTTGAATAATTTGTTTCATTTATAATGTTGGTGGTTGGGTCAATGTTCGTGCCCCTTTGGCATGAGGGGGGGGGTGGACTACAGGCCAATGACCATTTGGTCCAGAAAGCCAGTTGGAACGCGCAGTTAGGCAATTGTTAGTCAAATCGCCAGTTGGACTAGTTGCCACTTGGCTCATTGCATTTGGTCTAAACACCCTTGTTACAAATAAGCCGTTTACCACAAGTCCAGTTTCCCACGTGGTCCAGTACTAGTTAGTCGAATCGCCAACATTTTACATGCAACTTGGGCAATAATACGACGCAGCGGCCATGAAATGAAAGCAATTGGACTGGTAACAAACGAACTGGCAGTTGGAACAACTAGCACATGCTAAAATACCTCGAGGGCATTCTATTCGTTAGCAAGTGTAAAGCCCTATCTGGATCGTATCCTCATAGCAATTATCAAGGAAATCTTGCTTCAACTGTGATAGTTACCTAATGTCGAACCAACATGGCAGAAGAGACTGCATATTCTCACTACAAGAGCCATTGAATCCATTTTAGCACAAAACTTTTTACTGGTAGTAGGAGATTGCAACGCCAGGATAGGACTGAAAGATGCAAAGTTCGATGTTGGATCTTGCAGGTAAACACAGCTCATCAATGCAAGAATATACTTTCACATGAAAATGGGAAAGCTCTGGAGGTAGCAGGTATCATCTTGACTACACATTAAACCGAAGGGAATGGAGGAGCAGCATCTGAATGTAGAGGCATACATGGCTTTTGTCAGTTTGGGCTCAGACCATAGAATGGTCTTTACACGGGTTAGGTACAGTCTCGGGTAAAACATAATGGCGTCTAGAAAGACTCGACATGATTGGCGTCTGCTCAGAGATAGGAATGACCTCCAAGAGCAGTCCATAATTAAGGTACGCAACCTCCATCTCTAGAAGATGCTAATGTATCTGCGACAGACAAATATGAGAAAAAGTGATTCCATTTAGGGAGATAGCCCCTTTTTGGGAGTAAGGTTACCACCCTCTGGAGTTTCCTTATTAAAAATCCAATACTTCAAAATGTATTTGGCACCACTGGATAGCTTAGATGGTCTTCTTTCTATTGGCATCAAAATAAGTAGAAACATCCAGAATATGACGTCAGTATATGATGTCATAAGTCAAGAGAGGTATGAAAATATTGGATATTGGATGTCACGGATAATGGATACTTGTCGATTTTGCTGACTTACCAACAGGTATAGTACTAAAACTCTCTGTTTATATAAAACTAGGCGTTTTGCCATCATTTAGAGCCAAAATCAACACGGGAATCTGATATTCCGAACTTTTTCTTACGTTTCTACATTGCGTCTATGGAAATTGTCAATTTTGCTGCCTTTTGGACTACTGACCACATCCCCAATCCATTACTTCAAGATCGTCCTAAACACAACTTCTAATCCGGTTGGTGCTTATTTTTGCACGAAATGGAGCAGAAAATACCAATTGGAAATTACAATAAATATTCCCCCTCCCCATATTCGGTAGATGTGAGATAAGCTTGCTAAGAGGAAGCTGAACGAGACATGCATCAATGTCTCAGAGGATGAGCTCAGCAACAGATTCAATGTAGAAGAGCAAGCACACGCAAAAAGCAAATATTGTTAGCACTATCAAAAAGGGCAGCTTAAAGGAAATACCCAATAGGAAAAGCTAGAAAACTTGACATTAATTTTATAACAAACGGGTAAAATCTAAAATTTTACCCCATTGTGACCTTGAAACTATATATTTTTCATCAGACAGTAAAGTACTACTTCCAGTAATTTTCGGCACATGTGACCCTTTCATAATTGGACCCGTATAAACTTGCCCCCATAAATATTCTACTACTTTGATGTTAGTTAAACTTTGATATGTTGTTCTTTAAAGCTTTTCCCAATCAATTCTGGGAGGAAATAATTATCGTTGCAATTATAGTTATAAGTCATTGTGTTTTCCTAATTTGACTGGCCTTCAATAACCTGAAAATAATAGCAAGTGAATATTGTATTAATTTGAATGCCACACAATTGTATAAATGAAACCTCAAGTTACAATTACTGTGCGTCATAGTAATAATATAAGGGGTGGTTATGGAAATATTATGCCGTAAAGTAGGGTGTGGTGTGACCAAAGCTTGACCAATGGGATATCACATTTGATTTTGACACTTTGACACAAACCTTAACTACGGTTATGAGCAACAAAACTGGTCAATGGTATCGTATGACCTTTTAATGACCCCAAAAGACCTTATTTATCCAATATTCAAATATAGATCATTTTAGCACTATAAGTCTCAAGCTTTAAGTTGAACCAAACTGGGATAGATTATTGAAAATAGTTATTTTAACATTACTACGAAATATGTATAAAAAGGGCGTGGCCTATGAGTCATTGTTGTAGTCGAATTTTTTGGGCAACCCTTTGAAAATTGCTTACATAACCCAAGGAAGGTTTGTGCCAGTTTCATGCTTTGTCCAGAAGGCACCAATTCTTGGGAAAAATTTATTACTTATCTACTTCACTATTAAGTAGACTAGTAGGATAGCTGAAAAAGCAAATTGAAAAAACAAGTGAAATTGATAAAATGCAGCAGGCTGAGAAGCGCAAAAAAAATAATGTGCGAAAAGTACCACTTGCCCCAGCCCCCCCCCCCCCCCCTAGAATTGCCTTATTTGCCTGTTAAAGTCGTATTGTCTAAACTCGCTTATTTGCCGGGCATGGCTAGCCTTGTTCAAAGGCGCTTTACCAACTTCATAATTGGGTCTCCACACGTCTGATAGATGAAAAGATGGTCATCCCCATATGAACTTGTGTTTTTGCAAATAACAAGGTTTTAGCATATACTAGCAAAAAATATATCAAAATTGTTCTTTTTTATGTAAAAAAGGAAAAACTAACAAAGCTGCTGCTATTCGTTATCATCCTATAGAAAATCATTGCTTTGATTTCTGATGTGCATGAAAGGAAAAATACTAAATCACTTAGCAAGGGACAGCGTATTCGGCGTATTCACTTCAGGTGTGATCTACTACATTGGTAAACATTCCAAATATGCAAAAAACCTGGGTTTGAAAAAAAATGCGGGGGATTCTTCTCTGGCGGAAATGTCCCTTGTGTCTCTAAGGATGTGGCTATAAAAGATGATGCTGTAATATGCAAGTTAACTAGGAAAAATAATTTTGCATCCAGAATCTTAGTGGGGGGGGGGGGCACAAGAAGAATTTTTTCCCGAAATAGTACGTAGCCAGGGATTTTGGAGATGTTGTAAGGCCCATGAAAATCAACTCCGGTTATGTTCCTTTTTTTCCTGGTTGATGAGGTTGACGTGGTATTTTTTAGGTCTCCAAAAGCGATGCGGGCAGGTAATGATAACTCAGAATCGACTTTCATGCGGCTAATGTAACCGAAGAAAGAAAGAAAGCTATTGTTAAAGGTTGCAACGAGAGATTTCAAAATAACAGTGTCCGGGGGAAAACAATGTGAAATTCCAATTTTTTTGGCACTGGTGTGAAAGCTTCATAGCAAAAATATCCCCATCTGTAAGGATTAAGTCGAGAACTATCGTTGGTACAAAAATATGAATTTCTAATTCGTATTTATGGAGCAAATACCAAAATTCAGACATGGTTTTCTCTGAAATATAAGCATATTACAAATCGCCTTTATTTTCATTTTAAAGTTATTCAAAAAGAAAAGGTTGCGGAAATCATTGAGCATCTTACGATTATGAAATCCCTACATATCACAGACGAAAAAATATGGATGACTTGATCTCTCGTTGCACCTTTAAAAGGCTAGGCTCTGCCTGCTGTAATTCATGCCAGATAATACATCATCAAAACAGATTTAAAAAAAATGTACCTAATGGAAAATAATTACCCCAATTGGATTTGTGCTTGTGATGCACTTGAAATCAAACACCTTGTGTGGCCTGCTTTAGCAGGAAAGACACATTAGGGATGGCTTTTTTTCCGTAGTGGGCTATATAGGCTGTGGCCGTAGTAAACAAAGGTTACAATTTGCTCATTTCTCACATACGCATTGAGAGATTAACTTTCATTATCTGTTTTTGAGCAGTCCAGTGTGTTGAATATATCGGATCTAAAACAGATGAGATTAATTGGATTGAGTTACGCACAATAGTAAAAGGTGCGTTGTTCCGATCGTCTTTGGGACCCCATGATTTACCCGGAAGTAGTATTCGATTTTGATATCGATTGAAAGGCCGTATTTTTCTCATTGCGTCCTGAAATTTGAGCCATCGCATCCATGTCATTCCCAAGATATAAACAAAAACCGCCGTTGTAGTGGTAACCCACTTTATTAGCCACCGTCTGAATCGGGCTTTGCACATGCATTATTGTGTCTACCATCAGACTGCAAGATTTGTTTCCCACGGCACTTGATGGGTGTATGTGTGCAAGTGCCCCCAGGCTTCGCATATCAAGTAGAGAATACAAATACCACATAAATCGGCACACCACCTTTAATTGGTCTCGCTAGGTGTTTTAAAATTGGGCTTGACTGCGTCTCACCCAATATTTTTGGTCAACTCATTAGCTTCAGACCAATTATAAAGGTGCGGCTTAATCGTTCCAATTGTTTAATTACTGTCAGAAGAACCACTGGGCTAAGGCTCAGTATGTGGTGTAAAAGTGACTTTGAGACCCATATGTGAACCAATTGTGTGATGCAAATCTATTACTATTTAAAATACAGTTCTTTGGCACATAAGATCCTATGGTCACAAAGTTACTCAAAAATAACCACTTGCCATGACTTAATGTGGGATGTACACAGATGACCATTTGAAGACCCCTATGTGACCTTTGACACAATTTCATTAAAATTCAAACAAAGGTTAACAAATGGCCCATTTCTCACATATGCATCACTGGGTGGATATGCGCTCAAACTTGGTCAGGAAAGAACCACTGGCTCCAAATCTCGAACACTGGTCAAAATCTATCAAAATCAAACTACGACTCCCGTTGACAAACGCGATTAGCAGGCAACACAAGCGTTCCGGGTGGGAAACGAGGTAGTTTTTGTTACATGAATCTGCTGATATTTCTCATGAACCAACTTAATTGTTTTTTGTTTTCTGTTTTGTTTTCAGTTTAGCTGTGTACTTCATAGCTGCTGTGATTTATGTGCTGGTGTTTATCTGCCTAAAAACAAGCACGTACAGAAAGAAAAAAGGAAGAGGTTAGAGGTAGGTACCACTGGACCATAAACATGGTTGTGATTCCCTCTTAAAATTTCAGCAATAATTTTAGAAAGGTCTTACTGAATATTATTCAAATGATTTATTGGGTTGTGTTGCCTTTTTTCCTGAAGCAGCATTTTGTTAACGGTCACAGGAGATTAACTTTTCCGGAAAATTTCGGATTTTTGGCCATAATTAAAAAAAAGCCGGAAAATGTAATTTTTTTTAATTAATTTTTTTTCATTCTTGAGATCAAAGTAATTAATGATAAAGGTATAACTGCATCAAAACAACAAGTTTAAGTACCAATTTATTTGGAGAAGCGGTCGTGTACCCAAAATCGCGTAAGTAAGAGAATACGTTTCACCGGATGCTACGCTAAAATTTGGCCTTCCCACGGTTTCAAATTTTTGATTTTCAAGAATGGGAACTACCTTTTTTTGTTTTTTTCCCCTTGTTTTAAATATCTCTGCTGTCAATAATAAAACAGCCATAGAGAAGCATATAATAGTTGGGTTAAGAGGAAGCATCTCCGATCCGTGATTGTGGTGTACTTGTACGCAAACTTGATTCATTGTTTGCGCCACCTCAAACAGAAAATACTTAATTTGCTAATTAAATATCTAAATTTGCCTCATTTAAAGGCTTGTATACATGTTATCTGGAGTTCCATATAAGCGTATAATGATGTAACTTGGGAAGGAAGCGGGGCTGAATCTGAAGAGTGTCTAGACACTGATATATTGGCGATTCGGGCAAATTAAATTATTGCAAATGAGCTAATTAAATGCAGGAAATTTGACGCCAATTGCTCTATTTTGAACCGGTACATAGGTTGGATATGCAAATTCCTTGCACGATGAAAGCCTATCATAGTGCACATCTTCTTTGCGTTGGGCCAATGGGGTGGGATGGGGTTGTCTAGGGGAGGGTGGGGGGTCTCGGGGAGGGGTGGAGGTGTGTTGGTTTGGTGATAAGGAGTGGTTCAGTGTCGCAGGAGGGGTGGTTTGTCTTGGGAGGGTGCGTGGAGGGGGGACGGGTGGTGTTGTCAGTGAGGGGGATGGACAGGTTGTCGGGGATGGGGACGGGCGGCCCCCTGTAGACTTTAGACATTAGAGTTGCATTTATCACATTTAAATGATCATGACATGTCAGCGTGGGACATATTTATGCATCGCGTAAATACCGAGTTGCCTTGTTTATTTATAAGCATTTCAAAAAAACGTTTGTGGCAAGTCACACCAGCAAATATTGTAAAACAAATCGCCGCTTTGCATGCAAGATATAACGTATATCAGTATTTGTAGTAAGTGTAGCTGTGTACTGCTTTCCTTGCTTCTGATTTTGTGTTTATTTTCACCCTTACTTGTTATTAACAAAAAATTTCATATATCTGCTTGAAAGCAACTAGACAAGTCCAAAAATCACTAAATCCACAAGCAGTGCTACATCACATCCAAGTTAGACCTAGGCAACTTGACTACATCACCAGTCATCAACGTATGCGTGGCTCAGATACCAACACAATAGCAGGGGCATCATTGCAGCCGTCAACAGCATCAGGGTTAATACCAATCACATGTTAGGTTTATTTGGTTGTGGACCCAGGCTCAGTGACCACGGTAAAAGTAAGGATTCCAAGTTTTACCCCCAACCCCACCCCGTCCAGATATTGAATGTATAAAATTTATATGGGTATGTGCCACTCAGTGGGTCGTTCCATTGAAAATCCTATGTGGATGCCATTTTCACAAGACATCTTCTTTAGAAATGGGTCCCATTTTATCAAAAATCCTTAGACATGGATTCCATTTTAAAAACAGCCATTCAGGTACATTAATTAAATATTTATTCATACCCAGAAAAAATCTGACAATAAAATAAACTATTAGTTATTATCAATTGTCATTTATCAATGCAAGATAAATCTAGAACAGCTTTGTCCTCTCACTTTATCAAATTTCCTCTTAAAGGCACGATCAGTGATTGCTAATCAGGAAAATAAAAAAAATCATGTGAAAAATCAGATTTTTGCATTTTTGTAACATGTATAGGTATCTAACATACCGTTAATGGTAAGGTAAGAGAAGCTAATAAATCTGATGATTTTAGTCATACTGTCCGTTACGGACACTAATACAACACGTAATTGAATGGGGGATTCATATCTTTGAAACACAGACAGTGTTTTATTCTTTTCTTTTTCCTTTTCCTTTAATTATTTTCAGGTGGAAATGACCTTATGAGAGTTCCGCAGATTTATCCTTCATTTTAAGCTATTCCTGCAAATTTCAAATATTTTTTTATCTTTCAAGTTGAATCACCTGATAGTGTCTTACAAGTAGCTTGTGTCCTTGCTGCATTATTTAAAAAATGGACCAGTAACCATCACCCCTTGGTATTACCCAGAATACACTATACCTTCTTCAACAGCATATCTTTATTAAAGGAACCTCTGCTATTGTAGAAAATATATCTAGATTTGAAAGAGTTGTGTAAAAATGATAAGCCTGACAATGTCTGTGTTTTCTTTTCATTTGCCCAACAGGAAATTGGATAGATACCAGTGAACTCAAGCTCCATTGATTCGTAATTAAAAAGCCTTCAATTGAGTACTTGGGTTTTAAAGAAAAAAAATTCCAAGTCAAAGTAGAGAAGAGAGTTAGCATCACCTTAGTATACAACCATCAATGGTAGAAGTATCTAGAAGGAGACAAGGAATCCTCTATTTAGCCATCTTAGGTCAAAACAGCAAAGGCAAAATCAAACCTAGGAATTGCGCGGTCTCGCTCCTCGTTTCTAGGTTTTCAGGGTTTTCTGGTTCTTTGGGGGACTGGTTAGGGCGGGGGGGGAGGTGGTTAATTTGTGAGTTTGCCAAGGGGTTATGTTGGGCGGTGGTGTGTTTGGATTTCTGTCAGAACCCTTATCGGCGCTCTGAGCCATTGTTACCGAGGGTTGGCTGGGCATTTGTATGTTGATTGAAAAGGCAGACGTTTTCCTGCAAGGTGTTTAGATTGTTTTGGAAGTGATGTCAAAATATCGAATGTAAATTCCGTGGTGGCCATTTCAGGCGACTTGCACGGTTTTTTTAGGTTTGACTGGTGACGGCCTTTTTTTCTATGTAATTTATCTTCCAATCATGAACATCACTCAGTGTAGAGAATTGTTGGTTCTAGGTGAAAAATGGTGCTTGGTCACAGGAACAGAGATCAACAAATGTGCAGGAAGAAAGAAAAGGGGGATGCGTGCACGTAAAAAGAAGGTTCTGTGTGGCTAGCTTAGCGGAGTGTGGTGGCTTCAGGGACTCGGAGGACAAATTCTCCAGTGATGAGCTTGGAACCAGTAAAGCTGGTAGGGCTGTTCCAGATGCAGAGTAACTGGAAAAAAATCTGTGGATGGTTAAGAGAATTCTACAGTGGTGCTTTTGTAGATGGTGGTGTTGATAGACTCTAGTTTGGTCTGATATATAGAACCCACATGCAAAGTTTTGTAAGTGTGATTTTGATATGGGCTGTCCAGAATTGAAGCTGTAAGTTTGATGACATGCGTTGGAAATAGGAGCCACGGGTTTACATAATGCAAATTTCATTCGCGAAACATTCCTTTCGTTTGTTTGTTTATTTTGATTTTTTAATTATAATGATATATTGTATGTCAATTAGTTGTTATTTTGTTTTATAAAAAAGTAAAAAACACCAAAAATCTTTTTTATTTATTTAGTTTGTATGGTTACCTATGTAGTGCATCTTTTGAATGTTGTTGTTATTTCAAAATTTTTTATTTGTAACGATGGTTTTAACTTTATTTAAGAATTTAGTGTTTGGATTTTTTTCTATTATATTTTTCATTTCGATTATGTAAATTTATTCAAAATTTTTGGTTTTTGATTGTATTTGTGTTAGCGGTTTTTTGTTTGTATTTAACCTATTGAGTCATCGTTATTTTTTTCAAGTTTGTTAAATTTATGTGTAAGTTTATTGTTTTTTCTGTTAACTGATGTTAGAGGAGGAATAGGGGTGTGGAGACGGCGGGGAGTTAGGAAGTGGGGGGAAAAGTAGGGGGGGGTAGTGAGCCCCCGGGGAGGGAGGGGCCGGGACCGAGGGTGGGAGGGGGAGGTGTTGTTGTCGTTGTTCTTTTCATGTAGATTTTGTAAGATTTTTTTGTTTTTTTTTTTAAAAATTATTTGGTTCCATTTTTTTTTATTCGTTTTAATTTTATTCCTTTTGGGGGAAGGCGCTATTTTAATTAAAAATGTTTTCTGTTTATTTATGTATGTTTATGTTATATTTCCTTCTTTTTTATTATTTTAAAAACCAATTTTTTTAATGTTGATTTCCTAAGACTAGTGCTGTACACGGATTTTTATTTGGTTTTTAGTTTTTTAAATTATTTTGTTATTATAAAAAAGACTTTAAAAATGTACATTTATTATTTTTTTCGGTTGAAGTTTGTGGACTGATTTTTGTTCTTTATTTCTTTCATGGTGCTATTTTATTCATTGTTATTGGTGTTTAATTTATTTGTTTGCTTTTTAGGGCCTATATGTAGGGACGTGTGTTGATGGGAAATATGAAAAAAAAAAAAAACAAGCTTGTTACACCCAACACAATAAAATATAAATTTCAAAAAAAATACAGCAAGCAAAGCCCAAATGCTGCATCAAACGATTCTAAATCCTTGGGTTTAATCAAGAGAATCCTTCATCATGCATCTATTAATATCAAAAGGAAAGGCTCTACAATACTCTTGTTAGACCCCATCTTGAATATGGAATAGCGGCCTGCGATCCTTACCAAAGCAAAAAGGACATAAAACATTCCTTGAAAAGCCCAAAGGAGAGCAGGGCCCGATTATACTGGAATTTCAACCCGTGAGCTAGTTGTTTACGAAAGCATTCCCACACTCGGCTGGCTAAGTATACAAGGACCGCAGGAAAAAATTCACCGTTGGTCTCTATAAAATCCGAAACTTATGAACTGAAACATCTCCAAGAACTACATTTCACCCAAGACCGACAGGGCAAAGAAGAGGAAATAACCAGCAAACTTCAAAAATCACACCAACCAATCTTGCACCACCACTCGCCCCAACTTCATTTTTCCCACCACGAACAATAAAAGACTGGAAATGTTTTATCAACAAAAACATTGATCAAACAAAAACAAGACAACCACATTTAAGTACGCAATTACTCCATAGTAAAATTTTCTGTGGACCAACACACTCCAGTCCAAATTCACTATGGAGTTCCTTGGAGGTTTACTACCAAGTACCAAAGGTATTCAGTGGTTAATTTCTTCAACAAAGACTTCAAGGTAAACCCCCCGCTATTTAGCTCGACACGTCATGTAGCCCGGGGACCGGACCCACAAGAATGGAGTGTCTAGGGTCAGAAAGGCAAACATGGGGGATACCCGCTCTATTATACACAGTTTTAACTTACCCAACTACCCCGCGTTAAAAATCAGCACGAGGGGAAAACAAAAAAACCAGTCCACTAAATTCCTTTTTTGGCAGCAAAATTTATTTTCCACTACAAGTATACGCGATTTTAAACAAAAAAATCCGCACTCTGAAAGCGCAGCAATTTTTCAGAATACTTCTTTAAAGCTGAGAGATGATCTCGTTACATTACTTGCAAAATCCAGTAAAACAACCAAAAACTTTCCATTTAAATAAAAGCAAAACAAATTTTACAAAAAAAAACACCGTTTTTTGACCAAAAACAACTTCAAGCTAAAAGAATTACACCGACAATTTTCTAGGGGGCGCAAAACACAGCACGACAGTATTTGCACGTACCATTTCCACCGGCCGAAATCGTCCGAAATTTACGGACATCCAGCGAAAAACAAAAAACGGCCCCCACCAAATGGCCCGCGTAAAATAAAGATTACTGTCGCTACGCGGACCGGAATAAGTACAAAAGGCATTTTGCTTGGTGGATGCCAATTGTTGCCACTCAGGGTTCTGTTGCCATACCCATTGAGTGGGAAGGTACCTTAAGTTGATTACATGGTGTCATGCCGCCTGTTGTAGCAGGGGGGACTGTAGTGAAAAGAGTGTGCGGCTTCCGGCTAAAACTTGTTGAATTTTTGCACACAGTACTTTAGCCATGGATAATCCATTGAAAATTTTGATGGAAGCACTTGCAACCCCCATTAATGTCCCCCAGCTTGGGTTTTTCAAAGGTATACAGGGTCAAAAATTTTAAAATGTTCTGAATGTGTTAAAAAGGCACACCATGGTGTTTGTATGGTCCAAAGGATTCCAACAAAAGGTTTTAGGTTACACTATCTATGCTTATAGTTTCCGGAGTAGGTTATGGGGGTAAAAAACTTGTAAAAAATGGTGTGGAAAAGTTCAAATTTTGGTTGTGTTTACAAAGGAGCAAAAGGTAAAAGTTGCTTGATTCCAGTTAATATGTGTGCCACATTGTTTCCCTAGCTGAACGGGATTTGGAAATAAGGAATAGTTGCCTTATCTGTTTGTGCTTAGTTTTCACGGTATCCAACAATAGGTTTCACAGGTCAATTTATTAGAATTACAATAGCTGCCAATAAGCTGTTGACTTAATTCGCCTTTTGGTTAATTTATGATCAGACAAGTAAGATAGTCAAAAAACAAACTATTCCATATTTCATTTTATGAACCAAACCAAAACCAATTTGAATAAACATTTACATAAAAATTGGGAGCAGCAACTTTTAATTTTGAGCCCCCGGTACAAAACCAAAATTGGGACTTTTTTACCATTTTTACAGTTTTTTACCACACCATAAGCCCTAAAAAAACTATACTGGCAACAGTGTATAAACATTTTACCTTTTTGGAATCCTGTAACCAGACAGACATCATGGTGCGCTTTTCAACACAATCGGAACTTTTAAAAAATTACCCCTGTTGTAACCTTGAAATCCAAGGTGGGGGGCATGAAAGGGTGTGGCAATTGATTCCATCAATTTGTTTGATTATCCAATGCCATTAGAAAGTATTGTGTACCAAAATTCACATTTTATAGGTTGCACACTCACCTAGGTCTGTCACTACAGTCCCCCACTATTGCCACTCAGTGGCAAACCGTTTGGTGTATGCAGCGGCCAGTGATCGAGCTAATATAGTTTTTTTTTTCAAAAAAAAAAACGGCGCATATCGTTGGAACGACGTCATGAGCAGCACCGCTCCAGAGTTGAATTCAAGTAATCAGGCGGATTTCCGTTTGGGCAATGGGCCAGGCAGCCTGAGCGGCAGGAAGCTTGACTTACTGGATTCCGAAATGTTGAGAGTGGTAAATTCATCTTATCAGTTGAGGCAAGCGACAAGCGGCATGACATATGCAACATTACTTTGGTCTCTTGCTGTCTCTATGCCAAGGGTATACTCCCAGGCGCGAACAGCAAGGTTACGTGGACTGCTCAAGGACCAACACTAAGCTGGATGGGGTTTGAACCTATAACCTTCTGATCACAAGTCAAGTGCTTCAACCATGCACCAGAATTGAGTTAGGCAACCAATTTGGGGGTCTCTGTTTCTGTCAATCAGTATGCAACAAGCTCATACGAGCTCAAGTATAACTTGGCAGGGAATTATCGTGCTGTTAGAGTATGGTTTCAATATCATTCAACAAACAACCCATCTTCAAGTTGTATGATAAACTATACAAAAAATCTTAAATGAAGTATAACCATGCATACCCAATCATGACACATGTCGCTTCTGTAGTGTCAAATTATGTGGTACGTGTACTTGTGGTACGTGTTCATCTAATTCTGTCTATGCTATAGAAGAATATCAATCGTGCATCTTCACTTTCTAAATCCTTCATATGGCAGGTTTTTTAAACCAATCCCATAATGCATTACAACATACCTAGATACTTAACTGTACTTAATATATCAGAACTTGAGAATAAAAGGGGCTTAAAAATTGTAGAACGTCAAGATCTCTCAAGATCACGTCCAAAATCCCATAAGTACCAAGACCTTTCAAGGTTATTTCAAAAAGTATTTCAGGCAGTGGCGACCAAGCCTCATTCATTATAGCAATTCACCAAAAATGTCAAAAGAAATTACAGCAATATGGAGTGCAAACCACAAACCAATTTGGGTGCTTTGATGTGGGTCGGTCATGAGTGTTCTCACGACCTACATATGACCTCGTCCTCGTTCGTTATTAATTTTAAAAATTTCAGAAATAACCCATCCAGTGGAGTTGATTCTTCAACTCCAACGGTTTTGGAATAAGAAAATATTCCTCGACAACATATAAAAATTTCAGAATTTTTCATCAAGATTTCGCTTTTACGTGTTAAACCAATGGCGATGTCTGAAATTGGGATATCTTGGCCGCCCTCCCCTTAAGTATTTAAAAAAAAAGCTGGGGGTTTTGTGTTTTGAGAATAGATTTCATATGGGGGTCACTTGACTGTATTAAGAAACATTCTCCAAAGAAGAATGCATTGTGGAATAGGGTTATCATAACCTCTGGTTTGGAAAGCCCATGATATGCTTCCAGTCACAGCGAGCAATTTCTGTGTGCAACATCAGATTTTGACCTGAGATCAAGTGTTATGCATACTCACAAGCAGAAATATATCATGGTCTTAATGGTGCAACAAGAGATTTCACATATCAGGTGTCCCTAAAAAAAATCGAAAATACTGATTGTTGCCCTGATGTAAAGCTTTCCATCAAAATAACCCCACCTGAAAGGATTAAGTTGAGAAATGTTTTTTTGGTACAAAAATTGTGAAATTTCTAATTTCGTATAGGAGCAAATACGAAATTCAGCCTATGTTTTATATTGAAATATAAGCAAAATAAGAATCACTTTTTTCTCTCTTTTAAGGCATTTCTGTAGCCAAATACAAGGTAAGAAACCTATTGAGTGTCTAGTCTATATGAAATTACTATTATGACACAATATTTGGGTGCCTCAAAAATCTCTCGTTGCACCTTTAACTTTCCATATGAGTACATACTGACATTCATTTTTCTCATTTAATACAGTTGAACTTTGCCAGGTACTACTTCCCTAGACTCTTCCCCGAGATGACGGGACGCTTGCTTTTCATAGACAGTGATGCAGTGATCCAGGGTGATATCGAGGAGCTGTCAAAGATATCGATGAGAACAGGCGATGCTGTAGCCTTTTCTGATGATTGTAGTACAGTTTCAAATAGAATAGGACTACATCAGGTAAAGTGGAATAGACGATTTGCGCGATCCCCATAATGCATCTCGTTTTGTGCCCATTTCCATCCGGGAACTTGTACTAGAGTTCATGTTTGCAAAAGAGTCTGTTGTTCGTTCATGTCGACGGACAGCGCCTAAAACTACAATACAAAGTACCTTTTCACATGAAGTTAATCTTGCAGAAATATAGAATAATACCAAAGGAACAAAACACAACTGAGGCACTGATGTTGAAATTTACGACAAAAGGTGGTATTTTCGATCGTAACCGTGCCTTACTTGTCACCTGCCGGACGATTACACAACTATAGTGCAATGTCACAGATAAGGCAAGTTTTCTAGTATTAACATTATGCTCTTAACCGAATGTTTTTAGCTGACCTGAGGCCGATACAAGTTCCCGGATCGAAATGGGCACAAAACGCATTATGGGGATCATGCAAATCGTTTATTATGTTATCAGAGAATATTAGGGAGAGGGGTCTAGAGTAACTTCTTTAATTTGGGGAGGAGATAGGAAATTGGTATTTGGCTCTGAGATAGTTAAAATTAGGTTTAGGAATGTGGGTTCCCCCAAACTGGAGTGTAAATAAGGTAAAAAAATAGTAATTGGTTCTGAAAATATAAGACTCTTCAAATAAGGTAGGGATAAGTGCAGGAGAGACAAGGATATCTTCTTTCTTTCTCTTTTCTCTCACCATCTTTTTTTCTCTTTATCTTTTTTTCTCTTAATTTTCCCTCCCTCTATCACCTTCTCTTCTTTCTCCCCTCTTTCCCCCATTCTCTCTTGATCTCTGATATTGTTTTTTTGTGGGCTGCCAGCTGTAGCTGGCAGGACCACTTGTGGACTGCCAGGTAGAGCTGGCAGGATCACTTTGCATTCTGTTGTGCGTGTGTGTGTATATATGTGTGTGTGTGTATGTGCCACTAAAATGGTTTTTAAAATTGACCTCAATTGAAAAGTTGAAGTTCAATTGGAACCAAACTTTGTCAGGTGCACCATGTGATCCCTCATATATGGATGAGGTCAAAGGTCACCTGCCAAGGTCAAATGTAATATGAGGTCAAGTTGAAAAGTAGGCTAAAATGTAAAATTGACTTCCATTGAAAAGTTGAAGTTCTAACTTGAGTCCTAGGTGCAACATGGGATTCCTCATTTGTTGAGGTCAAACGTTAGGGGCTAAGGTCAAAGGTCATGTGAGGTCAATTTGTAAGATAGGCTGGGTGGCCCACATCTTATATTCTTTGAAAATAGGGAGCACGAAAGCTGAGAATCACTAAATTCTAGTTCTCTTTTACTCTCTCCACTTTCCTTCTTTCTATTCTCTCATCTCTCTTCTTTTCCCCTCTTTCTCAACTCTTTCATTTTTCTCTCATCTCCCCATCTCCTGAGAGCAATTAGCATTAATATTCTGATCAGGTTTAAATATTTAAACTGACTGTAGGAAGTCAAACTCTTTTAATAATAACATTGTTTCTTAAGCTATTTATTATTTTTCCAGTAATGGTCCCTCGTCAATATGCTGTTTTTTTTTAATTTAATAATTAGTTTTTTATATTTATATTAATTTTGAAAGTTACAGATAACAAAACTGGATATTCAACCCCAAAATGTTCATTTAATACTGGTGTTTTTGTGGCAAATATCTCTTTATGGAAGGAAAGAAGAATAACAGAGAAATTAGATTACTGGCTTGCAGTTAATAAAAAGTAAGTAACAAAATGCCATCAACATTTGATATACGTAGTGGCCCAAAAGCAAAATATAAGCAGCTAGGAGGAGACAAAATTCATCTTGTCAATTAAGATTTTGTGTTTTGTATCTATGTTTTGTCACACTGTCCATGTATATAGTATCGATTTATTTCACCGACCTCAAGTTGGATTAAAATCCATCTTTTAGTAGCTCATTCCGTAAGGGCCTTGTGTGAGGTGCACGTTTAAATTATAAATACATGTACAATGGTCTGACATCATCAGCATGATCTTTAATGAATAAATTGATACTACTTCGGCAGTGACAAACAATTGTAGATGCAATACATAATGTCTTAAAGGTGCACCACCCGATTACAATAAGTCAGTCAAAATATTCTGCAGATGAGATGAGAAAAACACAAGCTTTCCAATACCAAAATGTCAGGTATGATGGTGTGAAAGGTGGGTTCAAGGCTGAGGATCGCAAGGTGTCCCTTTAATTGACAAGGTGATTTATGTCTCCCTAGTTGCCTGTATTTCTGTTTTGCGCACTACTTAACATCAAACACTGTATGATATCAACAGAAAAATATGGTTTACTAAGTTTCTACCCGGTAAACATACAAAGAAAATTGTTTAACCACAGGTTTTTTCAAGGTCACTTTGCTCCATTCAACAGGAACTATACTCTCTGGCAGAATTGATCAGAGTTATTTACCGTGCGCCGAGTGTGACGTGTCAACATGGAAGTGAATGCAGATTGACTTGTTTGAGTATTGGCCTCCCCATTGGTTAATCGCGCATGAGGCTACCCATAGTCTCCGCCCCTTTTATGCAAATATTGCGGTGCGCGTGTTGCCGACCTCTGAACAATTCTGGCAGCAACTTTAATGCAGGGGGGTAGGACATGCCAACCTAACAGCAACGGAACGGCATCAACTTTCAGCGT
Source organism: Ophioderma brevispina (assembly GCA_023653785.1). Classification (NCBI taxonomy): domain Eukaryota; kingdom Metazoa; phylum Echinodermata; class Ophiuroidea; order Amphilepidida; family Ophiodermatidae; genus Ophioderma; species Ophioderma brevispina. Next base: position 33,100 of record JAMKCH010015558.1, read on the forward strand.
AACCCGAGTGCTAGTCTTATTCAAAGACTTGTAGGAGGGCGCTCTTACGCATATCGCACGGTCACCAAAGACTTGACTTAAGGCCAGGCTGGTCACGAAATTCAATCTACATGACCGTTATTGGAAATTACACGATTTTTGGCAGCGGGGTTTAATCCACTAACACCGAGGGATTTTGAAGTCAAACTTTTTTCTACATTACATGATTTACTAGATTATTGACGATGGTTTAAAAGGTTATTTTGTGATCAATGTCACTGGGACCGAGGCTTCCGTAGAAATACACGTACGAATTCCCTAAATGACCGTTTGGAAATCCCCAATGCCCAAATCGAGCAATCTGTCCACCCCCCCTGCGTTAATGCAAAGGGGCAACTTTAAATCCAACTGCATTGAACATTGTTCCAATATTAGAATTATAAAACTGGTTCCACCAAAGAACTGGGCACTACCACCTATGATACATCTGTCTGATTGGCTCATACAGACACAACATGGATAGCCCTCATGATAACCAATCACAATAATGCTTCACTCATCTCTGGTAAATCATACCAACATTCTTAGGGCATTGATATGCCATGCTGTTTACCGCTTTGCGCTCTGATGTTGAATGCAGTAATGTTAGAATCGCTAGTGTGATCCCAAGCGGCAAAGCGTCAACCCAATAAATCGATCTCCCACCGCTCGGGCTGCCGCTTTGCCCAATGCGGCAAATCTCATTGAGTTGACTTGAATTCAACTATGGAACGGTGCCGCTCATGATGTATTCCAAACGATAGCGCCGCTTGACTATAATAGCTCAATCCTGCAAGCGGCATACACCAAGCAGTTTGCCGCTCAGCGGCAAGCGGCATGACACTATGTAATCACCTTTACAATAGCTTTGATTTATAGTGCTTGGGCCACAAGGTGATATTTGACATATGGGTACCATATAGAGTGGCAAAACGAGAGTGCTACCAACTTGTTAAGACACTTCAACTTAAATAATTTCTGCATGATAGACTTTCCAAAGTAGTAGCTTAAGCCTGCTAATTTGCATAAACAAAATGGCCGCCATTCAAGTTGCTCCTTAACTGGTTTCAGCCATACCATGTCTTGTAGAAGGATTATTTTGGTTAAAAAATGTTAAAATGAGATGTTTGTTAATGGACAACCACCAGAAGTCAAATACATACATTCTTAATTAAACCTAATTTGCATAAATCCAAAATGGCCGCCATTTTCGTAAATTTTGAGAATAATTTGACTTCAACATTTAAGGTATCATATGGATGAACTTTACACTACTCTAAAGTTTATAATTACACTATTGCTCAAATATAACCATAAACATGTATGTATGCAAGACTTCCAAGGTGACAACTTAAGCAAGTAAATATGAATAAACAAAATGGCCGCCACTGAAATTGCGCCATAACTAGTTTCGGCTATATCCAGACTCGTTGAAGAAATATTTTAGGTTCAAAACTGCTAAATTGAGGTGTTTGATTAAAAACAATCAAATGAATTCATGGCCATCTATTTTAATAAACCTTATTTGCATATATCCTAAATAACCGCCATTGTTGCTCAACATTTAAGCACTTTGGTTGCTTTTTAAATGGTGGCCAGTTTCAATCATGGGCAGTTTAAGTGTTCATCTATTGCACTTCCAATTCATATGTCTAATCCCTGACGACCTTTTAATTAAAACCACCCGGCCAAAAAATCATAGAGGGAGAAAAAACCCCTTTCCTTGGTTTATGGGAAATTGCGCTCTGATCTACAACAAAGATCTTACTAACTACCAAGGGACCAACCCAATCCTTTATAATAGTTTTAAAAAAACCACTTATTTGTCAGTACCAATATCTGAATGATCCATTCTTGCACTACATTATATGTGTTTCAGTGGTTATTTCAATAATTTTGTGCACATTTTGCCCATGAATAACATTTTTTTTTTGCCATCCATTAGCATATCGCTAATCAATCTGTTATCTAGTAACAATACATAACATACCGCATTAAACATTACTTTTACCACTCACAAGTTCTCATTACAAGTACTTCCCACTCTAGTCCTCTTGAAGACTATGCCAACACAAATATAGCTGTTTGGGTAGCTTGCAACAGATTGCTTTTGTTCAGCTCGAGCGAAGAAGAGCTGATGAAGTAGGCTCAAGAATGGACTGCCACAAGGGAGTGTGCTCGCACCTCTCCTGTTCACCTCTATAACCAACAACCAACCTAGGAGTGCAGGAACCTGTCGTTTTATCTATGCAGACGATCTGGAATTAGCGCACAAATGTAGACTTCAATCACTTGTTGAAGAGAGACTCTCCAACGCTTTTGTGAAACTCCAATTCTACGAGGAAACCACCTACGGTGCAAATCCGTCAAAGACACGGGTGTGTGCTCTCCATCTACGCAACCGTGGAGCCAACGCAGTTTTAAAGTAACCTGGTCTGGAACACTTCTGGAGCATTGCGATAACCCTGTCCTACCTAGCGAGTTGGGCTGGCACTCTTTCTTATAAGCCCCACATTAAGAAAGTAAAGTATGCTCACGCAATAAACATCGACGGAGAAAACGATACATGACCCTAAAGCAGGATTGCCCGCAAACATAGTGGTAAGCGAGGAGGCAATAGCGAGCTCTGCGAAGTCTCTAATGTCACAAACTATGTCCCGACATAGAACCTGCTTTTCCTCCAACACCCCGCCTAAATCCAGACAGAGTGTTCTTGAGCAAAGTCCAACCTCTTGATCAGTCTATAAGGAGTTTTTAAGGGAGTTACATCTACTGGTATTGAACCTGGTGAGAATCTTCCACCTGACCTGGGACTCCCCATGGGCTGAATGGGAAGCTCAACAATTTATAACCATAATTGGGGACGTCTACGGTTTCCTTGCAAATTGAGGCGACCTGAGCAGATCAGGACCCTACCTGTGTTGTGGAACCGCACCACAGACCATGGAACATCTCTTGTCTGCCCATTGTTGGGAGCAACAATGCCGCCCTGTATGGGAAAGATCAACCCATGGCAAGAAACTTGACTAAGCATTAAATGCCTCCTGTCGATTATCATAAGATATCTTCGTCCAACACCAAGGGACAGTATACCTTTTAGCAGGAATTGCCCCCTCAGACAATCTGTATAGTGTACGCGAGCATGGCAAGAGCGAATTGCTGTCAAGTATTAAGGATGAAGACACCTATGTCCGGACAGAGACCAGCTGCCAACCCCCTTCATTCCCGAGAGAGTTTTTAAGCAAAGTCCAACATCTGAAATCAGTCGCAAGGGAGCTTAAGAGAGTTGCATTGTGGAACGAAAGACGTGCTATCAACCAAGTACATCTATTGTATTGAACGTGATGAGAATCTTCCACCTGGAGGCTAAGCTGACTCCTCATGTAATGAATGGCGATTTTCAACAGATTGAGAACTAGAATCAGACGATATAAGGTTTCTTTGCAGAAGAGGGGCTAACTGGCGAAGCATTCCAGGACATTCAGGGTTGTGAAACATTCCAGGACACTTCTGTGTTGTGGAACAGAACCACAGAACAATGGAACATCTCTCTGCCTGAAGGGTCAGACAGTTCTCAATGGAGAAGCTGGCCAATTTGTTCACGTCTTGATGGGTGACTCTAGTTCACGACATGTGAACTTTTGAAGTTTGCAAACGTGGGATTTGAGAGCCTTGTATGTACAGAACATTGCCGTGGCAGCAAATGCGCGGACAGGCACATCAATTATGTATCTGAATGCATACTCTGATGACCTGTCTTGTTTTGAGTTCCCCACTTCATAAACCTTATGCAGCTAATGTCATTGTTGAAGGCTAGGCTTAGGATCAGTTCAACCGATTCAAACTTGGATGCAGTATGGTTACAGAAAAAAGGGGGTGTCGGTCTCTCTTGCGAACTTTTTTAGAGCTGGTACATCCTCGAGGCCAAATGCACAAACCTCTACAAATGACATCTCTCTCTCTCTATATATTCTTTCCTCTTGATCCACCCTCCCCATCTCTCTCTGTCTCTGTCTCTCTCTCTCTCTCTCGCTCTGCTCTTCAGGTGTTTCATTCTGGCTGCTGAACAACTTTGCAAACTCAAAAAGTTAAGGATGTTGTAAGTATGTAGCTAGGTCACCCGTCAAAGATGAGAACAACTTGGCCGGTACTAATGTTTAGAGCCAAAAAAAGCCAAAATTAAATTGGCCCTGCTTCCTCCATGTAAGGATGCTAACCCTTCATGCAGATGGGGCAAATTATATGGTGCCGTAGAAGCCTCTCTAGACCCTTCAAGCCCCAATGGTCATGGCTGGATTGTACGTCACTGATGGATTTGATACATCAAGGGGATGAATGGCAAACCTGCTACAGACGTGTTTGGAGTTATTAACTGCAATAATTGCCCAGCATGTGCAATTTGCCAGACTGTGTATGTATGGCTAATGGGATGTCCTGTACAGATTGTGCAAGGTATCGACATGTGAAAAATGAAAGGTGAGGTCATTACATTGGACAGTTCTGATGATTATGGGCATGAGGAGAGACAGACTATTAAAGAAGGCAAAATACAGAGGACTCGATTGGCAAAAATACTTGTAAGAGCACTTGTGAATTGGTGAATAGTTATGTATAATGCGTTGGTAAAATTAAAGTTATTTATGGCCCAAATTCCGCATAACATCGCTAATTGATTGAAATAACTACTGAAACAAGTTTAGTACAAGCATGGATCCTCAAATATTCTATATGCAAATTACGTGCTTTAAAACTATGTATATAGACACATTTATTCGGAGTCTAATACATTAACACTTAAAAACGCCCAGGATTCAAAGTGGCTACAATCCAAAAAGCAACGGAAGTACAGAAATGCTAATTGGGCCTTACATGGCGACCATCTGGGATATGCAAAATTAGATTATTAAAATGGATGGCTATGAATTCATTTTGGTTGTGTTTACTCATTTTTAGCAGTGTTGTGGGGAGTTTTGTACCTAAATATTCTCTATGAGTCAGGATATGGTCGCAACTAGTTAAGGTGAAATTTCCAATGGCAGCCAATTTGTTTATGCATTAAATTAGCATGCTCACGTGTCACATTGAAGTCTTGCATACACACATGCACTATAATACTAGTGCAATAGTGTAATTGTAAACTTAAGTGTAAGATCATCCATGTGATACCTGACCAATGAGGTTAAAGTCAAATATGACTCAAAATATTACGAAAAAGGTTAGCAAGTGGGATGGGAGTAGAAAAAGGACGGGGGACAAAGGAAAAAGGTAGGGATGTTGAGGTTGGGTCTCCTTTAGTGGTTGTCCATTTTCAAACACTCAGTTAGCATTTTCACTAAAAGAATTCCTTCTAAAGACAACATATGGGTAAAACTAGTTATGGAGCAATTTCATGGCAGCCATTTTGTATGCAAATTAGCAGGCTTAAGCTACTACTTTGGAATGTCATCATGCAAAATTATTTATAGATGATGTTTCTAAGTAAGTTGATACCACCACTCGCTTTGCCCCCCCTGATGGTACCGACCAACCTATCTGGCACAAGGACGATACTCACATTATCTGATATACTGCCAAGCCAAAAATCACAATAGTGTTAGATGCTGATAGATAGCAGGATGTGCCAGGGGGATTAAGCATATAAAGTCGTGTCATTCTAGTTTGAAAAAGCATGTTAAATTGTCAGCAGAAATGGTTACGGTTACACTACTCATAACCGTTTACTACATCAAAATAAAGATCCGATTCATACAGACTTTGGCGGGTAGGCTGCTATCTGTAATTTTAGTTGGGGACTATTTTGAAATCTCGGAGTTTGCTTAATAAATATTTGTGCAGTTTTTGTATTTCAGAGAAGACATATTTGGACCCAGAGGGGCGGGGGTACCTCAGGGCCACCTATGATGATGTATTTATGAGAAAATGCACAACTCACCAGAATGGAATGTTAGACACTTAGGTAAGACAATCACAGTGAGGATCATTGCATTTCAGTGATATTTAACAAATTGTCACTTTACTGACAGCTTTAGTAGTACATAACACAATAGCCACAGGTGCAGAATGTTAACGTGGTCAGAGACTGCACAAAAGTCACCACCCACTCTATCGTCACAGATATAATTTGTTCTCGTCTGAAGTTGAAGTGAAACGCACTGCCATGTACCAGTGCGCCTTTCAGTTGCCAAGGCGCTTATGACTTTGCCCTGAATGCGTGTGAAAAAGGTCGGTTCAGCGTAACACCCACGTCGCTACTGGTACTCGGAGGCTGGACATAGTATTAGAATGAAAATTTCTAGTTCAGAATTAGAAATAGACTTAATAATACCAAGTGGGTCTAGGATCCTGTGACCAGTCTACCCTGAATGGTTTTGCACATATGAAGATCTTCCAGCAGTGGAAGGACATACCTTGTGGCTCTAGACAAAGGGGTCTCCAAGGTAACATTAGGGGTAGGACTTGGCATGTGGTTTACGCCATCATATTTGTCCTAGTCTGACAAAGGATAACTCTATAAAATGATTTCCGCTGTCAAGACTGTTCCTGCACTGGAGAATGAGGGTTTCCCGGGAATAACACGCTCAACCAGCGTCGCCCGCCCCAAGCTGGGGGCAGTTGCAGCCAGTTAGAATGATTGATGCAGGTAAGGAAATGTATGCTTACCTGTACAGTTCTTAAAAAGTATTGAATGCGATGAAGCCATGGAAGCAGCCAACTCCACGGTCATGAAATTTCACTCATAAATGATTGTGAATAACATATAAACTTTTTTTCTTTTCCGCAGGGGTAACATCAGGCACAAGATATTCCGAAGAATTTGTCCATTCAGCTAAACTTCTAACGGAATGGAAGATTCAAACCTGGGGAAGAATGTCACAACACACTTATTTGGGAGAAATTCTACATCCACGATCCAACGGGAAGTAAAAAATAGCAAGAAAGTTTGGTAATATATGATTGCTGAGAGTGGTTAGTTTGTAAAAAAAATAGTAGCTGAAAACTAATCACTATGAGCTAATAAAATCTCAATCACATGGCGCAGTTCAATAGCTTCATGCATTCACTAGTCAGAGATGCCTATCTTCCGATTTAATCGGTAATCCGATTTTTTTACATTCTGGGATTAAATATGATTTTTCTATATTTTTCAGATTTTTTGTTTTCTGATTTTTTATTGTTCGATTGTAGATTGAGATTGTTAAACCGAATTCTTATTTATCGTAATCTGATCTCCGGACTCTGACGCCCTCAAAAGTAAATCGGACATCGGGGTATTAAATAGGTTGCGTACATCACGATTTGTTAAAGAGGACTAGCATAAAGGCTAAGCATGTCAGATCACAACTTTCGATCTTTTGCTCCATGATTTTGCTCTAGATTGAAAATTACCAACGTTGGTATAGAGCGACAAAAAGAACATGAAATTGAATTTACAAGCCTTGGAAAAAAATTAAAAGACATTAAAAGTAAAGGACCGTTTTAACGCATTTACTCAAAGAGAATGGCGATACTTTGCCAGTACATAGAAGACAACTTCACTGGTAGGTTGTAAACAGTGTTAAGTGACGGCAAGTCTGCAAAATTGTGATCCATGCTGCAATGGATCAACATTTTGAAATGACGAGTGCATGGTTGCAACTGTAGCTATCAAGTGATGCCAAGGGAAATAAACTGCAAAGGCAAAGCCCCAAGGTGTGTCTTGTATCAATAATCATTATCATTATGGTGTACTTTGGCCTTTTTAGTCTTGGAAGTTAAATTTGATCCAACGTAGAATGAGATGATTTGGACCAGAACTAAGCCCCATTCTTCACAGTTACAGTTAATTTTAAAATTTTGTGCAATATATTTACTATCAGAATGGTCTTTCCTGTACCTCTAAATGTGCAGAAAACCTCTGGCAGAAACCCATGGACCCCCGGCCGTTAGGGCCGATACTCCGGTCGCTTCCCTCCCTCCGTTCGCATTTTCAGATTTTTTTCCAACTCCCATTGGCATCTCTGACTAGTGTATTGAGCAAAACACCCCATTTTTGTAGTATAATTTATGATACCTAGAACCTACATGGTCAGCTGCTTTTAGCATTGCCTATCAAAGGCTATTGAACTGAGCCCTTGGAAGAGAGCATGCTTTACCTCATAGTGAATGTTCACTGCCTTGAATAAGGACCATAGATAATGATATCTGCAAGGAAAGAAAAGATGCAAAGTTGCAAAAACTATTGTTCTGAGTGTATGTGATTACAACCCAAAGAGGGTTGTAATAGTTTTACTGGGGCGAAAGAGGTCAACCTGGCCTTTAATTCCGGTATGCGAACCTACCTAAATAGAAAAGGCAACTCGACCCAATGAGACTGCCTAGATCAACGGAAATCAATAGTAAACGGAATAAAGCTCATACATACTACTGCTTATCGATTGATCATGGTTTGGGTTTTGAAACAAACCTAAGTAGCTTGTACATTATCAAGATTTTTGGGTAGGTACGCATACCAGCATTAGAGGCCAGGTAAACTCATTCCGCTTTACTGGGTACCTATGCTCATTCTAGGGGTTCTGGAATCTGAAAGTAATCTCCAACAGGATCCAGTTTTGGGTATGGGCATTTAGTGACTCTGGGTTACTAGCAACCCTGATGAATTTAGCAGACTTATACAGAATAAAGTGCAAAATTCTGCACTTTATTCTATGTAAGTCTGCTGAATTAATCAGGATCATTAGTGATCCAGGGTCACTAAAAGGCCGTACCCTCAGGTGAATATATACCGCAGTGTGTGTAATAAATGCTCCCTCTCTAATAAACATTGTCAAATTAAAGTAACGATTGCTAAGTGCAAATTTTCCAAGAAATTACATTTGCTCTTATTAAAATGCCTGAAACAGACCATTTTTTAGGTCTGTTGTGCTTTTTGTACAGCCATGTTTGCAACCATTGTCAATGTTGTTGTACTTGTTCAAACATCAATCCTTTTTGTCCTTGAAGCACCGTGGTGTTTAGGCTGCACTCAGATGCAGAATTGTTTGCTTAATTTTGGGGAAATTGTGCAAGCTGCTATTTTACACAGGAATCTGTGTGAAATTAAGACACCACAAAATAACAGAACTAGTGTGTGTCTAATTACAGGTGGATGAGAGAGCAAGTTAGTGATGAATTCATCACAGACAATAGACGATTTGCACGATCCCCATAATGCATCTCGTTTTGTGCCCATTTCCATCCGGGAACTTGTACCAGCCTCAAGTCACCTAAACACATACAGTTAAGAGTGTAATATCAATACTGGAAAACTTATATTATCTGTGACGTTGCACAGCCGAACTGTAAATGTTGTGTAATCGTCTGGCAGGTGACAAGTAGGGCACAGTTATGATCGAAAATACCACCCTTTATCGTAAATTTCAACTCCAGTGCCTCTGGGTTTTTTTTGTTCCTATGATATTCTTCTACATTCCTGTAAGATTAACTTAATGTGAAAAGGTACTTTGTATTGTCGTTTTAGACACTGTCCGGCGACGCGAACGAACAACAAATTTTTTTGTAAACATGAACTCTTGTACAAGTTCCTGGATGGAAATGGGCACAAAACAAGATGCATTATGGGTATCGTGCAAATCGTCTATTGGTGCAAATTAGTTGTTAAATTAATTAGATTATCAATTAAAGCCATATTAGTTTAATTTTTTGTCTCAAAGGACCTTTGAAAATTCAAAAGGTAATGTAGAATGCAGATTTATTGAATTTAAAAAAGAGTTCATGTATTAAAAGCATTTTAGAAAACAAACTTTGATATATAGTTCTTCCGTGTTGACGAGCTATATTTAAGTTATTGAAAATCAATTAGAACAAAGCAAAACATAATTTGTAATTTTCATAAAATTAAAAAACACGAACTTTTGAGTTGCTACAGGGCTGCAACACATATGATTTCAATAACACGCACAATGGCTTTGAGATAAACAAATCAATATGGCCCAATCGTAGGCTGTAGACGTTGCGTAGGTATCGTGTCCTATGTGTACTGTGGAATACCAGGCATCTGACAATGAAAATTAGCTGATTCCCAGTGGTCCTTTTTCACTCTTATGCATTGTTCGTCGTGTTCTATTTGAAGAATTACCGAAAAAATTGATCAATTCTCACTGCAAGAATTTATCTGTAAGTGATTTATATAAAAGAATTCAATGGTAACTTAAAACTAAAGCCATTTCCTTGCCAACATTATCAATCAACAGTAACAATTAAGTGAACATAGCTTGATGATAGAATATGATAATTGTTAAACAATGTACAACCATGTTGTTCTATCATTGATTTTTCAAGTGGTCATTGGTTTATCAATGAGGGAAGATCATGTTTTGATCAGATAATCATCTCTTATCTTGAACTAATGAAGTTCAAAACTGATTTTTCCAAGTTCAAAAAGGTTCTGTGTAACTTACGATGCAAAATTGTTGTATCTTTTTATTTGTGACTATCTATTTTTTCGTCTTCTTTTCTTTGTAAATAGATTTGCCTTGTTTGTTGCTGATTTGTTGATGGTAAAGCTTTATGTATGTAAAAATGTTTGCAACATTCTCTTTATATGTACTTAATGGATTATGAGTCAAGCTTTCTGATTTGAAATATTTGTATGTTTTCTGCATCATCAGCAGATATGTGCCCCATTTTTATCATATGGCTCATATGTGTCTTGTTTTCAAACTAAGAATTCAACATTTTATAGAAATTTATATTGACACTTTCAATGCATTAACCAACACTAGGATGCAGCACATGTTTTTATTGCAGAAAAGGAGATTTTGCTGAGGAGTTGATGATGTGTTTCTAAATCAAATGATCTGCAGTTAGTCAAGGTTCATCGTGATTTTATTAAATTGTTTTGTGAAACTTATCAGGAATTGTCCATGCAACTCACAATGAACTGGAGACTTTTAAAGGCTGACTCAGAGATTTTGTAATATAATTTTTTGTGTATTAATTACAAATAATCAACTAGAACTAAAGATCGTCACCTTAAATGCTCAATTCCAAGGTTTGAGATGAATCAGATTTTTCGTTTTGATGCAGTAAATATTTATGTATAGTATAACCATAGGATACTGTATATAACAAAATTCCGGATCCAGAATTTTATTACAAAGTTATGATTTTCTATATGAAGGACATTGATTTGAGCATAGCTTATTTCACACAGTGATTAGTATGTGGACAAGCATTTTGTATGGAAAAAACATAATTTGTTAGAAAATTGACACACCATCCTCGGAAAATCTCTGAGTCGGCCTTTAAATGACATACTTAATCTTCACTGCCACTGTTGCCATATGTACTTGAGAACATTAGGCTACTAGTATTCCATTTGTGTGGAATTTTTGCATTAACTCATTCACAGGGGAGTGTGTATTTCAAATAGAATAGCCCATTGGGTAAGTACAATTGTAAGCTATACCCCATCTGTGGAAAACTGATTAAATCTTCAACAGGGGGAGTATAGCTTCAAAATGGAACAGCCCTTGGCAAACTTCATTGGAAATATGTGGGCCCATCATAGAAGATTTAGACAAAGTCATCTGGAGAGGGAGTGTATACTTTAAATTGAATAGTCCATTACCAGTATAAGACATTTAGGTGAGGATTTAGGTGACCTTTTAAGATCATTAACCCTAACACTGTTCTCCTTCTGGCCTAACACTGAAGGGGTAAAGGGATAGAAGCTAAAGAAGATTTCACATCTGTGGTGGGATTCTAACCCGCGGCCCCCGGCACACCAGTCCTGAGCACGGATGGCAAACCACGAGGGTGTCGCTGGCCCGGCCAGCGATTTCATGCCCATATGTGTGTGTGTTCGTACGATGACGTCATCGCATCTTTTTGGACTTGGTGCATTTTCTATTCTCAGCTCAGTGAGTTTTAGTGAGTTTTGGTCTTGATAGAGTTAACAAAGATAAAGCTTATATAGCATTGTGAATGATAAGTAAATCTGCAACTCTTCCTGTATGAGTGATGTTTGTAAGTATGGAAAACTAGTGATTAGTAAAGCATGTAATAGTAGAGTCTGCAAGTTGTAGGACAGAACTATAAGAAAGTAAAAGCAACATTCTTTGTTGCTATGTGTGAGGCTTACAACTGGAGGAGTTGGCAGAATATGTATTTGAAGTTTGCCATTGGTATAGGCCGCACACAGCTGTTTGACCCCACGCAAATTGTCTCTTATATTTTGAGAGCAATCTTAAGCAATGGCGACACAATTTTGACAACTGATATAAGTAGGGAAATGCAAGAGCTACTACCTCCGCAAAAATCAGAAAATTCCATTGCGGGAATCTGCCATATAGCCTATAAAGGTCATATTTTGTATGTTTAGCGCACTCTATATGCCTATTACCATAGGAAAGCCGTGTTAAACTAGTGTTTATGCAAAAATCATATGCCCACAATGAAATTTCATTCAAATTTACACAGATGTAGTTAGTGGTATTAAAATACTCCAAATAGTTGTCAAAAGTGTGTCGACGTTGATATTTTTATTTTATTCCGGTGTTGTCATAATAATTAGACTTTCAAACAGCTGTGCGCAGAGCTGGATCTAATTGTTAGGACATATATTTCTAACCTGGTTGGTAAACCATTTTACTGCACCACTTGCCTGCTTCAGTTGATTTCAGCAGCCTTGACGGATAAAGTGCAGGGAATACTGTACTTTATTCGTCAAGGATGCTGAATTCAACTGGGAGCAGAAAAAAGTGACGTAACAAACTGTACAAATCCTTCTAAAACATTACTGTGACCTATGTGACCTCAGCTTGTGAGAAGTGTACAAAACAAGACGCCAATACCAAGCCACAAGTCAAGACGTCGAGTCAAGACTCAAGTCTTTCATACATTAAGTCAAGTCACAGCTTAGTTTTTATTCAGTTACTCAATACTGCCAACAGATGCATTGATGTGGACTGGTCACCCGTGTTATAGAATCTAAGCACATTGTATGGATATGTTGATATGTAAATCGTCATGTGAGTGCAACAAGGTCCTAAGTGCAATAGCTGCCATTGTAGAAAATTCCATCAAACATACTATATGCCAAGTTTGCGTCAGGGATCTCTGAAAATTGTTCTTAACGTGACTGTTTTTGTTTTGCCTGAAGAACCATTTCAAGAGCCACTGGGCTCATTGACAAGATAAAAGTCAGCAGAACACAGATGTATCTCATGGCAGCTATCAACTATGGATCTTTGTTGCACTTCACATTTTTTGGGACGAAAGGCTTTCTGGAATGCGAAAGTAAAGACTAATTAGATCAATTCCATACGATTAATTTAGGTGATGTAATATGTTCGTTTGGTTCACAATAGAGCTGAGATTCCAGATTAGTTAAAAAAAAAAAAAAGCACGTTTGAAAACTGAAAATGCATTTTTTGTTTGTTTGGGGTTTTTTTGAGAAAAATGCGAAATGCAGGAATTTAAAAAAAAAATTAATTGCATTTTGGCCCACTTTTTTTCATTTTTTTTTCTGAAAATTAAAAAAAAAAAAAAAATTTCAAGTGAGCAAAACCTAAACAAAAAATAATGCGCTAAAAGACCAATTTTAAACAAAATGCATGTGGTCTTCTGAGACAAACGTGTTTTTTTTCTTGGCCTTATCATAATTATGGCTAGTAATTCTAATGAGAGAATTAATTTTGTTTTATAAGAGCTTTGTGCTGGTTGTTACAAAATGATTATGTCCCTAACTTTTTTTTTGGGGGGGGGATAAAGCTATGTATCTTGAAATGTTTTTTTCAATAGAATGCATAAGAACCATTGAATTGCTTAAAACTTATGGCAGTTGAAGAAATTGCTTAGACTAACTCAAAAATTGATAACTGACCTGTAATTTTACATGTGGATAAGGTTGAATATTGTTGAATATGTCTCATCGTGTAAGCCAGCATTGAGCAAAATATATAAATGTTTTTATCATGTAAACCAAAGTAAAAAACTTCCAAATATTAAAGGCTGACATTATATGATTATTATTCCAAGCAAGTCCATGTAATTAATACATGTTTTCAATACTGGTAATATATTCAGAAGTAATCACTTTGATTCTGTGTCACTTTATATTGTGTAATATATTGAAGGATACCAAATTATTGAATCTATTTGCAGAATATATTCCAAGTTACCAAATTCAGTGTGATTTTATGCAGTAGAATCTTACATGTTTTATTATAAGCAGTGTAATTTTATTATATTTGGATATTCCATATTACAGTTCAGTAATGCATACATATTTTAAAAAATGAGTCGTCATTATTTTACAGGCAGTATAATATCTACCATGAAGATTACGTGTGCGCAAATACTTCTGAGCGGCAATATATGTAAACTCACTGCATTTTTATTATCGTATTCAAAATTGGCATGAAAAGTGTAAACAAATGAGTCCAAACAAGTCTATACTTTGTCTTGCCTGAAGTATGAAGTAACTGAATACCCAGTGCCGCCTTTCAGTTGCAGTGCGATTGTGCTTTGCCTACGAGCACGCTGAAAGTCGGTACAATGTATGCGCCCGCGTCGCTACTTCGACCTGGACAGAGTATAGTCTTAGTTCAGTAGTTTTGAAACCATGGAAGGATGCAAGTTATTTGGGAAGCCATCTCAAAAGCCACTGACTTAAAAGTATTATATCCATTACAGATTGTAGGAGGGTTTATGAGCTTGCCTTCATATTTTTGTACATTGTGGAATATGTAATATGCTATTTTCTCAGCTACAGAATGACAGTAATCAATGAGTAAGTTTTTTTTGTGTGTGTAAATTAGCCAGGTAATATTTGATACTTTGTATGGTTTAACTCTTGTCTTACCACTCCCCGGTGAACTTTGCTCCGGTGCGCTAAAATGCCAAAAGCTAGCGTAAAAAGCCTCTAGGTAATCATTCTCTCATCCTTTCTGGTCATTTTAACCAAAAATTGTGAAGATAGCACCTTCACTGGGGTTAGGGTATGCCATCAAAATCGAAGTGTAAGGGGGGGGTTGCCACTCAAGGATATTTTATGGTGCATTTTTTGAAAGTATTATCCACAGTATGGCTCTAAAACACTATGTTTATATAAAACTAGTCATTTGCCAGAGCTGAAAACCGCATGAAGATCCGATATTCCTACGTTTTTTAGCGCAAAATTGGATTTTTTGCCTATTTTCTGTGGAAAATGCCAATTTCGTGGACTCGATGACGTCATTGTGACGCCATACTAGGTATGTTGGTACTTATTTTGGTATCAATGGAATGGAAAGAGGAGGACCATAGCTATCCATTGGCATCAAAATCATAAGCATCAGGTGCTTTATAACGAATTCTCGAGGGGTGGGGTGGTAACCACCCCCCTTGGTAATCCGTGTTACAAAAAAAAAGCTTGGTAAGACGAGGGTTAAGCTGTCCAGGACTAAACCATGTAGAGAGGTGTGATAATCAGCATGGGGTTCTGTGAATCGGATTCATTGGCCAGTTAGTTAGCAGGCTGTGGAATCCAGATTGACTCTCAACTCTATGCATTTTGTACTTAAATTACTCTTAAGCTTCATCATGGCTACAATACAATATCAATATTTGAAGTACAGATTTTCTTTGTACTCAAGATTGGAAGATTCCCACCCCTAAAAGATATTTTTCTCACTTTGTAGCTTTGTACATTGGACAGTTAAGAACCTATGCTGATGAATTATTTCTGAAAATTACTTTCAAACTTTCAAATATCATTGAACAATTTTTAGCTTTATATGTTTACTTCACGAGTCATGACTGTGACTCAATAAACATTACACAGTTCTGATGACTCACTGACAGTTGTACAAAACTACTGGTAGGTTTATATTTCTGCAGTTCTTCTTCCCTACTGCACATGAGGTTCCATTCTGGATCCTCCACCATTTGTCATGTATTCCCTGAATTACATTATAAATGTAAGTACTTAGTAAACATGGTAAATGGTTCATGCCTGGGCTCAAACACCCATTGCAGTGCAAACGGATTATGATATTTTGCGAAACGAAACAGGCTCAGTGCACCCATTGGATTACATGCTTTATTCCGTTGTCATACATTTTATACTTTGATATGAGCCTGTTTTGTTTCGCAAAACATAAGCCGTGCAAATCTATATTATATGATTGAGTTATGATCATTTTCTTTGTGGTTCAGGGCAAGGATTGGTGTGATCCAGTCTGCTTGGCAAGGATGGATTTGACATTGCACTATTTGAGCGAATAATAGGCAGTGGTTCATTGGATGCATATGACATGAAATTGGTCATCTAAATTAGTCTGAATGATATTTCACAGGGTATTTATTTCAACACCCAGAGACTGCTTTTATATTTATATACTGCATATTTTGTATTCATTATTGTATAAAGGAAATTACAACTCATCATGGACGCAGAAATTTGTTTAAAATCATGCAAAGAATATGTTATTACGGTTTTAATAGTATCAATACATTCTAGGTACTATCACACGATACACTCTCAGAGCAGGAATTGAAACAACCTCATGTTGCATTGCACTGTTCCTGTAAATTAATCTTTATTGTCTAAATTGCCTTGCATGGTGGGTGTGGTTGCCCAAAGGCTAGGCCCACCGCTGAAAACTGTGGATTGACGTCAGGAAGGGCATCCGGTCAATTATCTTTTGCTCCAATAAATCCTCACACTGCAGTATTGCTGAGTGTGAGGTCTATCCGGCCAGGCTTACTGTATTTTGCGAAACGAAACAAAACAGAACCCCCATTGGATTACAACACAACGCTTTATTCCGTCATGCATGCATAACGTGCATAACAGAATAAAGCGTGTAATCCAATGGGAGTTCTGTTTCGTTTCGCAAAATACAGTAAGCCATCCGGCCACCCCTGTTAGTGGGGACAAAACCGGATTTAAAACTTTGGTTTAACTAAAACTTTATTGTGGGACGCACTCGGCCTCTGTTAAACACTGAAGTGCCATTGCTCTCAAATTTTTATGAAAATATCAAGGATTTGTTCCTTTGTGTATTGTGTGATAGACCCATAAGGTAAAATAGAATGATACAAATTATATATAGAAATACTGTTTTAAAGAGTGTTGTTTGTAATGTTTAAGTTTGATGACACTGTGTTTATGGATGTTTTGTTTGGCTGTAAGACCCAAATGGGTGATGTTAAGTTTTGTTTTGTTTTCCTTGCATAGTCTTATTTTTCAGATATGAATAGCAAGCATACCATATTGTTCCTAATAAACGCCCCGGGGGCCGTGCATTTTTCAAAAGGGAGGGCGTTTATTACAGTAAAAAATGGAAAGTCAAAAATCCCGCAAAATTCATCTTACACTTATTTTCGCTGATTACCAATAATACAAACGAACGAGCAGAGGGACGCTGTTTTCGCACCTCCCGAGGTCAAAGTTCCATACTAATTAAACTATTACAACTGTGCACAACAGCGATTATGATACGGATTACGACAGTCCCGGCCATTAAATCATGTGATTTAGGTAAGACCATTAACTCCATTTTTCTTGAATTGTTTTATCCAAAAAGCGTAGGGGGCGTTTGCGTTTGTTTATTAGCGCTAGGGGGAGTTTTTCTAGGGCGTTATTAGGAACAACACGGTAATGTAGTAGTGCTCTTTTAAATTGTGTTAGATATCATATGAAAATATCAAGGAGACAAAATTGGGATAAGAAGTTAAAATATGCAAAGGTGTGGGTTTTTACCCAGGTTTGTTGTTCGTAAAGGTGATATAATCAAAGAATTGACCATATTTGAATTATTTGCTGTTTTACTTGAGTGTTTCCGTAAGGTAACTCAATTCTTTCTGACACACTTATGCGTTCGGAAACCTTAACGGAATAAACCACCCGGTTAGTGTTGTTTATTTCGTTTAGGTTCCAAATTCATAAGTGTGTCATAAAGAAGTGAGTCACCTTAAAGAAACACCTGTTTTATATGCTTTTCTGGAGTTCCTCCTTCCTCCAGAGGTAATTTACTTTTAAAAACTTTATTCTCCTTGTCGTTACTAAGTTGGGAATGTGTTCTCCAAATCTTTTGAGTTGCATAAAGTTTGATGTAGTATATATCGTCGGCCGCGGCCCATAGTGACGTATTCAATATTTTGGACTTTTTGGAGAAATTTGGCATACATGTTTGTTTTGTACTACTCTACAATTTCACCAAATTTCAAACCGCAAAGCGGCTTAATAAGTTAAATATTAACTAAAAATGACGTATTTGCAAAACGTTAAATTGTCCGCTTCACATAACAACGTATTTGTCAAAAATCTACTCTGCACAGGCCCATAGCATTGTATCTGCATTTTGAAGTATTCGCCGTTTTACATAGTGACGTATTTGTGCGTCATATTTTCAGTTCAGGGTAGAGTTGCTAATTTGTCGTTTTCACTTAGTGACATATTTGCACAAACGCGTCACATAGCAATGTATTTTTGCGACGTATTTGTTATTTACACATTGAAATTGCTATTTTGTTGTTTTCACATAGTGACATATTTTATTTAACATCATTATTTCACATCTAAATAAATTGAAAGTTGATTAGTTAAATATATTTGAACTTTAACTTATTTTGGTGATTTTCCACTAGATTTAATTGAAATGTATGTTTTAACTAACAGTATGGAGTAATTAATATGGCAAAATCTTCAAAGCCATTTTTCTTGAAATGCGTATTTTGGTATGTGATGCGGCCGACGATGTGTGTGAATTATTGTAGTTCTTGCCAGTAAATGTTATGGTGCTATGTAACATGCAATTTTAATATACCGCAAACGAATATAGTGTACATTTCTCCAAATGTATAATATTATGTAACTTGAACAAAGCACCTGTTTTATCAAGCATTCTTGTCAGTGACCCTTTAAAATTGGACCAATAGAAAAACAGTATCAGCATTTTTACACAGTATATTTGTTTTTTGTTATACAGTAAGCTTAAAATAAATGTTTTAGAAATATCTCAAGTGATATGAGATGAAATATCAGTTGTTCACATGGTTTTTGTACAGTGTTGTGATAGTATTTGGGGTATATTTGATGACCTAGATGGTCAAAACACCCTTGGTTGTATAATTTGTAATTCTTTGGGCTTTCAGTTGCTGAAATCTTAATTGACATTTTGTGTCAAAATTCTGAACATGGTATGGCAAAGTAAACTTGAGTTTTTGGGTAAGTTTGAGACTGCTAGGCTTTAGATTTCCTGTTCATTGTTTGAGACTGCTAGGCTGTAGATTTCCAGTTCATTGTTTGAGACTGCTAGGCTGTAGATTTCCTGTTCATTGTTTGAGACTGCTAGGCTGTAGATTTCCTGTTCATTGTTTGAGACTGCTAGGCTGTAGATTTCCTGTTCATTGTTTGAGACTGCTAGGCTGTAGATTTCCAGTTCATTGTTTGAGACTGCTGGGCTGTAGATTTCCTGTTCATTGTTTGAGCCATGTTGTGTAGTCTGGTGACAGCAATGAAATGTGCATACTACAATGAAGGACAACGTAACAAATTCTAACCTCTAGCACAAAAGGTATGTCAACTGGCTCTAGGTTTGCCGCCGGGCACCGCTACTCCATTTCGATACACACACCAAAGCAAACCACCAACAAATCGAGGCACAACGTGCTAATTACGACGTCACACCATGCTTAATACATGTCATGTGATCTATTCCAACCGATTACTGCTCGGGGTTCGGCATTTACGCAGGGGAAACACCGGAAAGAGCAATCCACTGTGACACGAGGTTCGCTAAGCCCATGTGAAGTAAATGAAACAATAAGAATATCGAAACTGCAAAACGGTTTTTATAGTGGAATGATGTCATGGATAGGAAAATGTTTTTGAAGAAGTGTGGTTTTGTCTTGTGCATTTATAAGTGAGAGGCCAAAATCAAAAATAAGCATGTTACTTGCCAGAATCACTACAAAACTAAGCAACCTTGATGTTTGGTAGTTTTTATGATTAATACACAATAATCGAGGTTGGTGCTAATAAATTTGTGTGCGGTCGCCTCGAAATCCAAGATGGCGGCCAAAAATGGCCACCGTTTTGGCTAAGACAGTATTTTGAGAATAATGTCCTACGTGAGCCTTCCATTACTTGTTCTTGGTGTCATATTGAAGATAATTTTAATTATCAACATGATTCATTACCCACTTTTGGGGTTTTGTTATATCTAACAAGTTTGTGGGGCCAAAAAAGGCCTATTTTTGCCATTTTTTTTAAAAAAAAAAAATGATGAGACATGATGAAATACGTTCTCCCCCATATATCAAAACTGTTCTTCATAATGGATCAAGACTTCTCAGGATTCTGACCCTTATATTCTATACATTTGGTTGAAAAAGCACAGGGTCATAGCCAGTTTAATTTTTTAAAAGTTTATAGTGTCTAGGAATGACTGGGGCTTAATCACAAAAAACGCCATTTTTTGCACATTTCTCTAACACATGAACAATGTGTGTGGCAATACCATATAAAGCCTATTAACAGTTTTGATAACTACTATATTAAATGTTTGATTTCAGTGCTGCAATTGGCCTTGCTGATCAATTTTTTGACGGTGGTTAACATCTAAATCCAAGATGGCGGCCCAAATGGCCGCTGCTTTGACAAAATGTTTTTTAAGGATACGGGTTTGAAGAAAGGCCTCCAATCAGCACGTGATGGTCATGTCATTTAAAGCAAATAAATTTCTTTACAGGGTATACCATGCTGATGGGGTTTAAGGTGGTTATACGCACAGCAAAAATGTGAGTTTGTGACATTTTTTACCAAAAAGAGATCAAGAAAGAGAGACATTTTTTATACCTCAATGAAAATTTATTATGAGTAGTTATTACTTTGTAGGACCTTTGCCCCTAATATAAAAAAAAAATATGCACACTGTGACAAGGCCAGACTTTACAACATTCTGTAAAAAGGGTTATAGTACTCAAAGTATTAACTGTGTCACCAATCACAAACACAGTTTTTAGCACACCTATATAAACATGTAAGCTCTTTTAAAATGATCAAGTGTACCTGTACTCATTACTGCACAATGTGCTCATATAAATTTTAAGATTTTATACTGATCTAGAAGTACATAATAGCATCCAAAAGGGCCAGCCAGGATCCAAAAATGACTAATGTTTTCACTTTAAAACCTATTATTTGACATAGCTCTTAAATAGAAACTCTACCTTAACAATGCTTGTAGCATGACAAATGCTACAAGTTGCTCATTTTCAAATATGGCAATTTGAAAATGTGATTAAAAACGATATTGTGATCTATCACATCAAAACCTACCAGTTGTCGGGAATTTGCATTTCAAATATTATTTAAATATGCATATGAAAAACAAAGAAAGAAAATAAAAGAAATTTAACCCCATTTTCCTCATACAATGGTAGACTAACCCCATTACACACGAGAGGTATATTTTAAGCTGAACTATGGGCTTTTTGATCTGCAAACAAAAGCAAACTTGAACCTTGAGCGACAACTGGCAGATTTTGATGTGATAGGTCACATTTTGAAGTTTATACCAATATGCCCATTACTTTGGCATACATACATGATGAAAGCAGATTCATTTTGTCCTTTATCTCTGTTCTGTATGTTCTTTCAAGTATATGTGAAGAATACTACTAAGTAATAATTAGTAGATATCATCTGTGTCGACTCTGAATCTGTGAAAGTTCTTGAATTTGAATGATATGATTCGTCTAGGATAATAGCTTGCAATGATAGGCTGATTCTTGCATTCCTTTGGGACAAGTGCAAATCCCTGAACATTTCAGACGCGCTGACACCAAGTGTTCAAACCTAAAAAACGCCAATGTTCTAAGGTGTCGATGTGTTCTCAGCGACTCTGACCAAAAATCTAAACTTTTTTATTTTTACTCTGAGGCCAGCAAAAATGGAAATTATTAGTATTTGATTGTAATCATTAATTAGTTTCTTAATATTTTCACATATTTTAAGGAACTGGAGGTATTTATCACAGAAACGTAAACAGAACACTAGTGTTAAGTAGGGTAAGGTGTTCAAAAAGTGTGAATTTGAGGGCGTTCTGAAAAATTTAGTGCTCATGCATTCAGCAAACAAGTGTGCATTGGGTGTGTGATAACATACCCTATACAATATCAATAAAACAAAGTCCACGATAGAGCAGTTGAAAACAGTTCCCACATATAATTGCTATAGCCCCAACCAACAAGTTAAAAGTAGCCTATAAGAAGGTCCTAAGAGATGACAAATCTCAAAGAAATCATTAGCAAATTTCTAAAGGCGACTCAGAGTTTTGAAATATAATGTTTTGGTCTGAAAAATGTTTCAAGTGGAATAAATAACCGTCCCCTAAAATGCTCATCCAAGTTGAGGCAGATAGGCATTTTATAACAAAGTCTTGGTTTTCTAAGGACTCAATCTGAAAATAGCTATTTAAATATGGACAAGCCATATGTATATGCAAACAACATTGATTGTTTGAAAATCGGACACCCTCCTCGGGAAGGAAATCTTGAGTCAGCCTTTAATTGAAATAGTGGAAAGAACTCTTGCAAGTATGATGGATTATAGATGGACGTGGATTTGTCTTATTTGCAACATTGGGATCCACTGCTATGAGTTACACCAAGAAATTCCAGAGTTAGATCTAATAAGTTGGGGGAAATTGCTATTCGAAGACTAATCCTGCATGCCTACTACTGGTACACCAGCCGGATGTTGTCGTAATACCATCCTGGATGCAAATATTTTCCGTAGGTTAACTTGTAATTATTCAAAGCTATAGCGTCATGCACAAATTAACTCGGAAAAAAATATCGCGTCCCGGACAATGGTATGGATTTCAAGCAAATGTCTATTTCTGCAGGAACTGCAATCGAAAAGAACATGGTTACATCAATGTCACAGCCAATAGAACAAAACTTGGAGAGAACTATCAGCATGTGATGGGCTTATAGTAGGAGCTCATTCACTTAAAGGCTGTATGTTTGCTTTCAAGGGCAGAGAGAAAGCTTTTGCATTGTGGCTACTAGAGAATGTACCCATTCTCTGCTGAAGCATCGTATGCTTTTATGCAGGGTCAAGAAGTTACATTCTCCCTTACTTACAGGATCAATGAAACTCGGTTTTGGTCCACCATGTGTAGTTCTGAAAGATTTGATCCTGCAAAATTCTCCTTGCCAGAATGCCTTTACGTAAAAAAAGAAATGGGGCAACTACAAAGCGTACATCATATTAGGCACTGTATCACTCGAGTAAAAAACCTATCTCCACACGGACATGGATGGATTGTAACAGCCCCAATTGTTTTGGTAGTGAATCAAATGATTGGATAGATGTCATTCCAGCACCATCTGTTGGGTTTTGGAAACCCGGGGGGTGGGAGGCCACACGTCACATAATGAAATTGATGCGGGTGTAAGGCTCGCGCTTCCAAACCAGGGGCATTCGGTGCAGGACTGTAAACAAATAGGGTCTTTGGGCGACAGGACAGACCAAATGCTTAAAAATAGGGGTTTTTCGGAGTGACGATTTTGCAAAAGTTTTCCCCAAAATGGGGTCTGTCTTTTGGGTGAGATTTTTGCAAAATTTTCTTAAAAATAGATTTTTCAAAAAATTTTTGCAACAAATTTTTCACCCAAAATAGGGGTCTTTGGGTGACCAGTGGTATAATAAAAAAAGGGGGGATTTGGGTTGGTGGCTGATGAATTTTTCAGAAGTTTCATTGGTACAACGATGCTGAAAAAAGGTCACTTCAAGATGGGAGGGCCCCCCCCCCCCGGGTTTTGGGATGACATGTTGCGGCCGCAATGCCGATTGCACTTCTACTAATGTGGGTGCAAGAAAACGGACATGCAAGTTACAGGGATTTGCACTTCTCCAAAGGAGGTCAGGAACCAGCCTGATTAATTCAGTATTTATGCGTAGTTAGTATTTTGCATAAGTTGTGAAGAACAAATACAGAGCTGAGGACAAAGGACAAAATGACTGGTTTCATGGTGTGTATCGCCTATTGCATAAGTAGGGCAACAATGTAACCAACTTTCAAAAATTAGTTTTATCACAGTTTCTGGCAAATTGCATTTTTGAAATGGACAACTTGCAACGGTTGAACACTATGCTACACAAAGTTGCTTAAGTAAGGTTCTATTTAAGAGCTATGTAAAATGTTACGGTTTTAAAGTGAAAAATTCAAGTAAAAAATTTGATTTGCTGTAAAATGACAAACAACATGAGGTTTTTTCTTCAAAATTATCCTTAAAAATGTAATTGGTGTCAAAACAGCGGCGTTATTTATGGTTAACCATCAATATTTAGCACAGTAGTGAATAGGCTTTGCATATATGCATTATGCTTATACCATCGAAACTGCAGATTGTTTCCACGGTACTGATGAGGGGGGGGGGCTCCCCATTTTGCCCCCCCAAGTTAGAGACCACAATAGACATAAATAGACAGCACCTAAAATAAGACTGTCAAAAGCTATGAGGAAAGAGAAATCGCCCATCTTGAAGTCCAACGTGTTTTTCCAAATCAAACATATGATGAGTTAAGCTCAGGGAAAAATAATGTTTGTATGTTCCAAAAGCCTAATGAAAAAAATGGGTTTTTTTTTTTTTTTATTAAATATGATTGAATGGGAATTCCCTCAGACAGAATGCCTCAAAATCCACCAAAGCCAACTCAAAACAGTTTAAAACAATATTTTGCTGTTAAAATCAGTAGTTTATAATTGTTTTTTTTTTAATGATATTTTCTCTTTCTGAGGAATTTTCGCCAGAAATATCAAATATTCTGTTCATGGTGAACTGACTGGTTTTTAAATGGTTCCGACATGTTCAAAATGGTTCCAAAAAGAAAATGTGCATGGCCCTACTGGAAAACAAACTGTTTTTTCCATAATATGCTACTGGTAAAGTGATTAAGTTTCGACTGTGTGTAATTTTTCGCGTTTCACGCGATTTGTTTTTAACATTTTGCTTGTTTTTAATTCACTCTTTTCAGCTATCCTTATCATAGACCTACACACAAAATAACATTTTGCATTGTTTTTAATTTTGCGGCTAGCTCAGAGCAGCGAAATGTAGCGCGAAAAATTTCCATTTTACAGTACTTTCACACAAAACAGTGCACTATTCCCATTCATTCGTAGTTATGATCTTAAGTTCCTGTGATTGTTCACATCATCTGTTAAGGTTCATGATGGGGTACATGTTTCCTTTGCAAACATTACATTTGTGACTGGAGATGGTTATACATACATGAACTATCAAAGATAAATGAAAAAACAGATACAGAACTTTTCTAACATCTGATAAACCAAACTTTTTGAAGTGTGAAACACAGCAATAGGCCTGTGTGTGTCAATGAACGGATTTTGGGTTTCTTTTTGCACCATGTTCAATTGTATATATTGTCACTGTCTTACTTTCATTAAGTTATTATATTCCTTCTCAGTTTGCATCCCTCTCTCTAGCTCATATTCCTCTCCCCATTCCTCCTCACTCAATAACTCTCTCATTTCTCATATCTCTCTTCTCCTCTCTCGTATTCCCTCAAGATTCTAGCTGCCACCACCAAATCTGGTTTTTAAAAAATGCTAAAAATTGTATTATTTGTTATAATTTAATGATTTTCCCCCAGGGAGGGGCGGCACTGAACTAAAAAGGTAGTACAGGTATGTGGCAGTGCAATAACGACCCCCTGTTTGCACATCTTCTGCAGTCTTTCCCTAGTTCAAACTATCTTTCGTCTAGTCTTAAGGACCCATAATTTGTTACAAAACGCAAAAAAAATTTTAGAACCATGACTAAAATTTTGGTTAATTGTGCCAGTTATGCCGCCCCCGTTTTCCCTTGATTGTTTGTCTCACAATCTCCTGCCTTACTCTCTTTAAACTATTTTACTCCCTGCCCCGGTTTTCATTCGCTACTTAGTCGGCTGCTCTCGTACATGATCCCCCCCTTCTTTCACCTATTAAGCTCTCCTCTTTTTGTCATTGTTATCCTTTCTCGCGCTCTTCCCCTGACCGGTCTCCTCTACTTTATTTTTGCCTTTTGACTCCTCTTCTAACCTTCTCCTTTCCCCGCTCCACCGTGGATTCATCCTGAGCAGGCTCTGTTCACAACCTTCTCCCCCATGTTTTGCGTGTCTATATTTTTCGCCTAATTTTAATTCCATCTCGGTACTGCATCTACTACCCCTCTCTAACACGATTTACGCCTTACACCCTTTTGTACTTATCCCCCCTCTCCATGTCCTCCCTCCCGACCTAGTTTATGGTTCTTACAATTTGTTCCCTTAGTCCGATTCCCCATTCGTTTCTCTGGCCCCTCGTCTCATCCTTCCAACATCTTCTATTTTTCTCTGCTTGCGACCATATCCTTTTCCTCGCTTTTTCTCCGACTCACCGTTTATATTTGACCCCTGGACCCTCAGCTGCTCATTTGACTTTGTTTTTACCGTTGTTGTCCTCTTACTATTTTTTTCTCACCCCGTCCGGCCCTTCGCTCCGTCCGCACCTTACCTTCTTACTCTTCTTCGTTTTCTGCTGTTTCCTTCCGGGGGGCGCCGCCCCTTTGACCTCCCCTTGTTAGCTTTCCCTTACGACTCCCCGGATTTTGGCACTGCGCCTCGTCCATTTTTTATTTCTCTACACCTCGTGGTTATGTTTCCTTTCGGCTCTTAAACTCAAATTTGGCCAAATTCAGTTACCAAAGTCCATAAAAATTGGCCAAAAACTTCAGGTTCCCAAAGACCCTACATCTGCCAAATTTCTGTTCACAAGCCCCCCCCCCAAGTTCCGTGCTTATGCAACACCCTAACTCAACCAAAGTGGAGGTCCAACTCCCTGTGATTTGTGTCCACTTGAAAATCACTTTTCCCCTCCCTCCCCACCTCTCCCAAAAAAGGTTCTGGTTCTAGCACTGAGCACCTGATAATCTTTGAATGTGTCTGCCGTTTATCTGGTTGTTGTGATTTGACTTGCCCACTGATACCAAGTGTAACCATGTTCATGATGATTCCTGCTGTCCTCTCATCATTTCTCTAAATCCCCTGACGACGGCAATACACCAATACATTGTAATAAAACACCATGTGTCAGGACATGGGTAACATGGCGATATTAACAAAATACAGGTATCCTAGCAGGTTTTAACATGGGTCCATAGATTAGCTGAAGAGTGGACATCTCTGGGATATAATTCGTGACATAACAAATGCATGCGGTTGATTGTTGGTGTTCTGCGTCGACGTTCGCAACCGTGTGTGCGCCCATTTTTGGAGGGGGAAGCGGGCGTATGTTCCAAACTGTCCAAGAAAATCTGAGCCAGAGTATAGATAGGTCTCTACTATTATTTTGATACTTACCATGATAAAATAATTGTTTAAACCAATAGTTTGTATCTTGTCATAAATCGTCCTTTGCGATTTCACGGGTCCCAAATTACACAAGCAAAAAATAAAGCCGTTTTTGAAAGTACAGGACGAGAATTTTGAGGATACGATTTCCCCCCTAATTGGTAATTGATCAGTGGTAGAAAACCTACCCGAGACTGTTTGGAAGGTTTATTGGTTCAAACAATGAACAAAAGAAAACCAAAAATCTTTGTTTTGAATTCCTGCTATAGTCATCGTCCCATAGAAAAAAAATGCTTCTGTCGTGCACGACAGAAAATGCAAATCCTTATCTTATGATCTTATACAAAATGGATGGTGTATTTTGCTTTCATTCAGATGGATCTAATAATTGGTAAAACATTCCACATATGACAAAAAACTCTTTTCTTTCTGGAAATTCACAATTCAAAAGCATATTTCAGACCGGGATTCAGGCACTGCTACTTTAGGCTCTGTGTAAGATATTGATCTGGCAAGTGAAGATGGATTAGCCGATATTAGCACATATACAATAGCAATGGGTCTGTGAGCTGATGACAAATGTTTTCAAGTTTGGTAAATGAGGGGCAGTAGGCAGTAATGTCAGCAATCCCACCTCCCTCCCTGGAACTCTTTGTTTTTACTGTATTTACAGAATGTAAACATCCAAAATTTTCTCAAATTCGTGAATGTGATTTCAGTAAGGGTTCCTTGTCATTATGTACAATTTTTTTTTTTAATGGCCAATTATGTCCTTAAAGGTGCGTGTCCAGATCAACCAGGCCTGGAAAAACAAAATGGGTGGAAAAATCAGGAATCTCTTCCAGGGAATTTGGTCTTTAGGAGAAGGGAAAATGGATAAACGATAATACATAACGACAAATGGTGGACATCCCTAATAATGGGGGAAATTGGCCGCTTCCAGGGAAATTAAACATTTTTTCCAGGCTGCACGATCAAACAACCTTGACCCTCCCCCCCCTTTACTCCATAAAATTAGGGCTGGTATTACAAGGCTTGGGCGACCAAGGTTGGTGACAATGCAACTTTTCCTGGCAGGGCGACAACCATGGAAATTTGTCGACAACAAATATTCACGGAGGAGCCTTATCACTTTGTAAACATCCCCTACTCCAGATATCAAAAGATTTGTAATTCCAAAAACGGCTATTGACTTTATTGGAATCTTGAATTTAAACCATACATTGTTACGGGATGAATTTAGTATTATGCCACCACTTAAAATTCGGCACCTTTAACATGCAGTTTATTCCGTTAATGGTGCGAATTCGTAGCCTGAGTGCAGAATATAAATTCTTTCCTTTTTACTTTACACACTAGTAACCTGTTTCAATAAGGAATACTAACAAAATCTGTGAAAAATAGTTGTTATATATAAAAAAGCCCAATGACCTCCAGAAGTTGGTCCACTTTCATATGAAATAGTTCAACCAACCTCCCAATGGGCCAAGTTTAGTAAAGTGTGGAGTTGAAAGAGTCAAGGAGGTAATTGTTTTCATACTTAAGTTGCCTCAATCTAAATCTTTTGGGTGATAAAGTCCAATTAAAAACCAAAATTAAGCATTGGCATTCAAAAGATTGATTGTCGACAATAGTCGCCATCGGGTTTATGATTTAACCACATGTCGACAAATAAAACAGAAACCCATACCAGCTATGATCAAAATTGAGATTTTGGTATCAGAAGAAAGTTCCAATTTTCTCATAAACAGGTGAAATATTAGGCCCAGGAAATGTTTTCTTTTGATGTTTTGAAAAAAAAGTCTCCAAATGCACATCAAACCACATGTTCTATGGGCCAATTTGTTACACATATTTGCTTAACTACTATCCAAACAGCAGGACCAATTTAACTCATTATCAGGTTTTGAGGAGTCCAAGGTGTGAAAATTATCAGATCCAAAACATGATAATGATCAAAACGGATGATTAGCCAGATTAATGTCCATCAATTAGCTTAGACCGTCGGTTTTTAAATAATATTAGAAAAGGTAGAGGTGTAGGGATAAAATGTGAAAGAAAAGTTTGTATTACGAAATTACCCAACAGGATTTTAAATTTCAAAACATATGGCTGGAATTTACCTTTACAAATATATTGAAATTGGACCCGTTTTCCCCCTCCAAAGTTGCAAATGAATCTGTCCATGTCTGTGGAGTACCATTAAACATGTAATTTTCTGTATTTCATAGGCAAGGCCATACCAGACACACTTCCATTTCAAAATTTCAACTGAATCTGACTTTTAATATGAGTGGTAATACAATTATTACAGGCTTCCGAGTGGTACATAGAAATCTGTACTGATAGTTTATTATCCGGGGGTGGGCAATTTTGGAATGAATCTATAAAGCACTATCATTCAGACTAGTATATGTGGTGTTGTGATCATGTTGATCAAGAGTTGGACTACCACACTGTCAATGCAAGTTGTGTTTGAGTCAGCCTGATTTTAATAAATAATAATAATAATATTGAATTGCTTTTTTTCGTATGATACCAGAAGATTTTGGCACCGCTAGAAAAAATATTGTACTATCTTCGACTCGTACAATATTTTTCTAGCTCATGCAATATATTCTTGTATCATATGAAAAAAACCATTCATATTATATAAGATTACAAAAGCTGACTGGTAACAAAATAATTCCTGTACTGAAACAACCCATATTTTTAGCTTGTAGCATTAATGAGAAGAATTCAGACAAAATATTCTTCCAGAAAAAGCTGAGAAACCTTCAAAGGTTTCTTATGATATTAACCTCCCATCCCCCAGTTTGATTTAGTGGAGTAAGTACCGAGGTTCAAGGCTGAAGATCAGGTATGAGTGCCCCCTCTTTAAAGGTGCGTGTTCCGATCATCTTTGGAACCCCCGATTTAACCGGAAGTAGTAATCAATTTTGATATCGGAAGATTACAGGCTGTATTTTTCTCATTTTGTCCTGAAAATTTGATCCCCAAGTCTATTTTTGTTGTTTCATTCATTCTTTCCAAGATAATACAAAAATGTATTTATGGTTAACCATCAGATTAGCACAGTATTGAATAGGGCTTTGCAATTGCATTATTGCTTCTAAAATAATTCTACTAAACCATCGCAACTGCAAGATTGTTTTCCACGGTACTGATGGGGCTCATGTGCAAGTATAGAACACAATAGACAATAAATCAGAACAAGCACCTAAAATAAGACTGTAAAGTATGAGGACAGAGATCGCCCCATCTGGAAGTACAAGTCCTGGTTGTTTCCCATCAAACATATGAGGAGTAAGCTCATGGAAAAAATCACTGGTTGGGTGGTTTGTTTCCAAAAAGCCTAATGCAAAAAATGTGTTTTTTTTTTAAATATGGAAAAATTTTGAATGGAATTCCCTCATAATGCCTCAAAATCACAGCCAAATTTCAACTCAACGTTTCAAACCATCTTTTTGCTGTAAAATTCATTAGTTTAATTGTTTTTTTTTTAATGATATTTTCCCTCTTTTCTGAGGATTTTTAAAGCCAGAATATCAATATTCTCATTCCTGGGTAAACTGACATGGTTACAATGGTTCCGACATGGTTCAAATGGTTCCAAAAAGCAAATGTGCTGGCCTACTGGAACCAAACCTTAGTTTTTTCTCCTAATATGTCTACTGTAAAAGTTGATAATTTTTCCGCGTGTGTAATTTTCCGGGTTTCACACAGCGATTTTTAACATTTTTGCTTTCTTAAATTCACTCTTTTCAGCTATCCTACATATACCTACACAACACAAAATAAACATTTTCCGGCATGTTTTTAATATTGCCTCTAGAAGCGCGAAAATGTAGCGCGAAAATTTCACTTTTACAGTACTTTTTCACACAAACAGTGCACTTTTCCCATTTCATATCGTAGTTTATTATCTTCTGAAGTTCCCCCCTGTGATTGTTCAATCATGCTGTTTACAGGTTTCCCATGAGTGTAACATGTTTCCTCTTGCAAACATCACTTTTGTACTGGAGATGGTTACTACAATATCATGAATCTTCAAAGATAACTGAAAAAAAAGATACAGAAACTTTTCTTAACAGTATTATAAACCAACTTTTTGACTTGTGAAACACACATAGTCCTGTGTGTGTCACTGAACGGAGTTGGGGTTTTTTTTTGCACCATGTTTCAATTGGTATCATACTCTGTCACTGTCTTTCTTTCATGTAGTTATTATATTCCTTCTCAGTTTTCAATCCCTCTCTCTAGCTTCATTATCCCCTCTCTCCATTCCTCCGCACTCACGCCCGTCACTCTCTCTTTCTCTCCTCGCTCTCTCTCTCTCTCTCTCTCTCTCCCCTCACCTATTTCCGAGCTCCCCCACCAAATCTTGTAAATAGTAAAATTGTATTATTTGTTATATTTAATGCTTCCCCTGGAGGGGGACAATGAACTAAATGGTAGTTACAGGTATGTGCAGGCAATAAAGACCCCCTGTTTGCACATCTTTCTGCGTCTTCTCTCCCCTCTGTTCAACTATCTTCCTAGTGTTTAAGAAAAAAAGACCCCCTACTTTTGTTACAAAACGCAAAAATTTTATAGAACTCATGACTAAAATTTTTGGTTAATTTTGCCAGTTTGCAGCCCCTAAACCTCAAATTTGGCCCAAAATTTCAGTTCCCAGTCCATAAAATTGGCCAAAAAATTCAGTTTCCAAAGACCCTACATCTGCCACAAATTCTGTTCCAAGCCCGCCCCCCCAATTCAGTGCTTAAGCCACACACCCCTACTCAACCAAAGTTGAGTCCCCTCCCTTTGATTTTTGTCCACATTGAAAATTCCCTTTTTCCCCTCCCCCTCCCCTCTCCAAAAAAGGTTTGGCTAGCATGATCTACCTGATAATCTCTTGAATGGTCTGGTTTATCTTGGTTGATCTTGACCTTTGCATGCTAAATAACCAGGTTCATAGATGATTCCCTGCTGTCCTCCCTCTCATCAGCTCGAAATGCCCCTGACGACTCAAACATACATGTAATAAACCACATGTGTCAGGACTGGGTAACATGGCGATATTCCACAAATACAGGTATCCTAATATCAGTTTTTTTAAACATGGGTCCCATAGATAGCTGAAGAGTGACTATACTCTGGGCTATACTTTTCTTTGACATAACAAATGCATGTGTTGCCTTGTTGCGTGTGCTGCGTCTACGTGCAACCCGCTGGTGCGCCGATTTTTGGCGGGGACGCGGACGTACGTTCCAACTGTCCCAAGAAAATCTGAGGCCAGAGTAATAGATAGGTCTACTAACTATTATTTTTGATACTTACCAGGATAAAATAAATGTAAACCAATGTTTTGTATCTTTGTCATAAATTCCTTTGGATTTCAGGTCCCAAACTAATTACAAAGCACAAAATAAATGTTTTTGAAAAGACAGGAAGAAATTTTTGAGGATACGAATTTCCCCCAATTTGTACGGGATAGTGGTAGAAAACCTACCGAGAATGTTTTGAGGTTTATTGGTGCAAACAAGAACAAAAGAAAACGCAAAAATCTTTGTTTTTGAATTTGGCCCTGCTATCGTCATCTCGTCCCCATAGAAAAAAATATGCTTCTTGTCGTGCACGACATAAAATTCAAAATCCATTATCTATGATCTTATTACAAAATATGGTGATATTTTGCTTGTATTCATTTCAGATGTGATCATAATCATGGTAAACATTCCACAATGCAAAAACCTCTTTTCTTTCTGGAAATTCACATATTCAAAAGCATTCAGACGGGAATTCAAGCATTGTACTTTGGCCTTGTAGTAAGATATTGATCTGGCAGTGAAAGATTGGCTTAGCCTATTATTAGCACATATACACTCGCAATGTTCTGTGAGCTGATGACAAGCATGCTTTTCAAGTTTGGTAAATGCGGGCAGTAATTTCAGGCATCCCCTCCCCCTCCCTTGAACTCTTCTGTTTTTATTACTGTATTTACAAGAATGTAAACAACCAAATTGTTAAATCTCAAAACCTCTTGGCAGTGATTTCAGTAAGGGTCCTTTCATTATGTCAAATTTTTTTTCATGCCATTCTGTCCCTTTAAAGTGTTGGTGTCCAGATCAACCAGGCCTGGGAAAAAAATGTGGAAATCAGGATCTCCTTCCAGGGAAATTTGGGGTCTTTAGAGGAAAATTGGTAAAGACTCCATAAGAAATGGGTGGGGAGAATTCCTTAATCATTGGTGGGAAATTTGTCCTGCTTCCCAGTGAAAATTAACATTTTTTTCCAGCCCTGACCAAGACTCAACAACCTGCCCAACCGTTGCCCCTCCCCCCCTTTACTCCGCATCAAAATTAGGGCTGGTATTGACAAGGCTTGTTGTGACAGGTTGTTGAATGCACTTTTCCTGCATGGCACAACCTGGAAATTTGTTGTCGACACACATATTCACGGAGTAGCCTTATCACTTTTGTAACCAGCCTATGCCATAATCAAAATATTGTAATTCCAACTGCCTATTGACTTTATGACTCTTGAATTAACCATACTTTTTACGGGATGAATTTAGATTCTGCCACCACTCAAATTCGGCACCTTTACCTGCAGTTTATTCCGTTCATTTGCCGAATTCGTAGCCTGTGGCCAGAATACTAAATTCTTT
This sequence comes from Ophioderma brevispina, assembly GCA_023653785.1. Classification (NCBI taxonomy): domain Eukaryota; kingdom Metazoa; phylum Echinodermata; class Ophiuroidea; order Amphilepidida; family Ophiodermatidae; genus Ophioderma; species Ophioderma brevispina. The sequence goes on from JAMKCH010015558.1 coordinate 67,149, forward strand.
CCCTTTTTACTTTCAAACCCTTAACCTGTTTCAATAAGATCTAACAAATCTGTAAAATATAGTTTTGTTATATATTATAAACAGCCCATGACCTCATGACCTCCAGAAGTTGGTCCACTTTTACATAGAATAGTTCAACCAACCTCCCAATGGGGCCTGACTAGTAAAGTGTGAGTTGAAAGAGTCCAAGTGGGAATTTGTTTTCAATACTTAAGTGCTCAAATCTAAATCTTTGTGTTGATAAGTACAATAAACACAAAATTCAAATTGGGCATTCAAAAGATTGAATGTCGGACAAAAATTCGCCCGGTCCGGGTTTATGATTTACCAACATATCGACAAATAAAACACAAACCATACCATCTCTGATCAAAATGAGGATTTTGGTATCAGAAGAAAGTTCAATTTTTTCCCCCTCATTAAAACTGGTGAATATTAGGCCCAGGAAATGTTTTCCTTTTGTGTTTTTGAATAAAATGTCTCCAAATGCAATCAACCACATGTTCTATGGGCCATATTTGTACCATATTTGCTTAACTACTATCCAAACAGCAGGACCATTTTAACTCATTATCATGTTTGAGGAGGCCAAGTGTGTGAAAATATCAGATCCCAAAACATGATAATTGATAAAACGGTGATTTTACGCCCAATATTACTGTGCATTCAATTAGCTTAGATCGTCGGTTTTTAATTAATATTAGAGAAGGTAGAGGTGTAGGGATAAAATCGTGAAAGAAAAGTTTGTATTCATGAAATTACCCAACAGGATTTTTAAATTTCAAAACATATGGATGGAATATTTTACCTACAAATCTATTGAAATTTGACCCTTTTTCCCTCAAAGTTGCAAATGATCTGTCCATCGTCTGGTACCATTAACAAATGACGTGTGAGGTTGTCTTTGGTATGATACATTCGAGGTAGTAAGCGACTATCGATGTAGCGATACCCACTATCAATATCGGCGGACCAGAAGATCTTTGTCGGTCAGTGACCTGCTCATATTGTGTCATCTTCTCTTAAAAGGACATAATACAAAGAATGTATTGTATTTGTATTTTTTTGAAAGTTTTAAGCAACACATTTTTGTATTTTGTATAGAAGATGTGCCATGTGACATCACCACCGGGTAAGGAACAAAGCGCTGTCCAGCGGTATGCGTGAGCACCTGTAGGGCTTGTGCTTTTAAATTCGTGCTCAATCAGTATTATAGCCCATTGAATAGTGCTGTAGCTGTATGTGATGTCCTTCACACCTCGATCATGTCAGTAGATCAGGTGCTAAGTTGCCTTTGTAAACATTGATATCACATCACCTGTAAACACACCATGAATAATACAAAAGTTGATCAGGGCAATGATTGACTACATTCAAAATCCTGGGAATAAAATAGACGCTATTTATACATTATATACAAGCATTGTTGATGATATCGATCAATGTTTTCTACTGTCAAAGAGCGATGCAACGTTTTACACACCTATCTTATAAATGGAACATTCCTGAAAAAGTTTATGCTCATTACGAATATTCGGCTGGTTCCGATTCCTTGCCGATTGATGGCCAAAAATCGCAGAAATTGAATAGAATTGGGTATGAAGAAATATTTTGCAGCACGCACCTTCAAAATCTTGTTGGGTAATTAGATGAATATCAACTTTTCTTTCACGATTTTCTCCCGGCACTAATACCTTCTC
>JAMKCH010015559.1:0-30821 GCA_023653785.1 Ophioderma brevispina
ATATCATCCTGGTTTAAGCCCCTGTTGATTTACTTCCAAACAGGGGCTTAACCATTAACCCTCTCTGGATTTTCTTCAGTGAAGGATTTCAAGCAGAATGATTTTTTTACATTTTAGTAGTGGCGGCCACTCTATGTGTTGTCTGCTTTTAAGCCCCTGCACTTAATACCTATTATGTTCAAGTTGGTAATAATCAAATATATTTTTGTTTAATTCATCATATTCAATTTTTAAACTTTCATGCACAATACCAGCCCAATTGCACTTAATATAAATGTATCTACTCAACTTGATTGTTTTTCATTTCGGTATCAACACATCCACTCCCCCGCCCCCCAGAAAATATACCATCGACAATAACATAAAATAAGACTAGAAAAATAGAGCCTAACAACCAAATGGTTTATCGCATTGGCTAGGGTCGGCTAAACTAAATATCATTTTGGTTAAGCTCCTTAGTTTAAAGAAGAAACAGTAATGCACTAATTGAAAAACAGCCTTTCAACATGGCAACTATTTATTCCTCCAACCATTCAAAATTAACAATGAATTAAATAAACGATAAAATGAGAAAGTTCTATACATTCAAATACTAAATGAAGTTTGTGGAGTGCGTAATCGTGGGAACCAATCAATATGGATTAAAGACATCCCTCTGTAACATCATCTGAGCAGCATTTTATTCTGTATTTGAAGGCTGTTCCCTCAAATACGCACTCCCTCTAGTTCAAGGGTGTCAGTTGTAACCACGTTTGTCCAGGTGTGAATAATGCGTACGTAAATAAAACGTAAGGTGCACAAAAGTTCAAACGGGGTGGGTTACTTTGATCATAAAAATAACAAATATATACAAGAAATATATACATATAATTAGAGGTGGGCTATAGAGGGTCATATTTTCATATCACTTCGAACACAGGCTAGAATGATGACTTTAATGATGCTTATCCCATTTTCGAAGGAAAAAGAAATTAAAAAGTGCAAAAACCAGGGTGCCCCAACGAAAAATCCAAAATGGCCGCCAAATTGGCCAAAAATCATATTTTTGACCATAACTTGATAAGCTTTTGTTTAATCACCTTCATTTTTGTGGCAATACCCATGTTTTGGCCTGCAAGGAATCATTCTATGCAACTTCTATCTCACCACGATTCTTCGTTTTCTTAATATGGCAGTTTTAGCTTAAAATTGGACTGCGAGGGCGCTTTCCCGAAAAGTACATATCATATCAAAAGTCTTAAATTTTAACCGGTGGGCCATCATTAGAATTGTTGATTCATCATTTTCTGAAGATTAGAGCTGTAACACTTACCATTTTCCTGTGGCATCCATTTAAAATTTGACGAAAACACTCATTGAAATACACAGGGTCAACAAACTTTCTTACGTGTGGGTTTCAATGGAGGGCATTTTTATGACATTAAAAAGCCTATAGTTGTAAAACTGCAAATACCACGCAAGTCAAATTTTCAGCAAGTGTTCATAATAAAACTCTTCAACTTTGTGAATGTTAAAATCACCATTATCAATCGGATGCGCATTTTTGGTAAAGTGCCCTCAGAGCTCAATTTTAAGCAAAAACGGCATTTCCAAGAAAACGAAAGGCCATGGTGAGATGAAAGAGTTATGGTCAAAAAGCAAATTTTTGACAATTTGGCAGCCATTTTGGATTTTTCGATGGGGCACCCTGGTTTTCGCACTTTTTTTCATTTTTTCCTTCGAAAGTGGGATCAGGGTGATTAAAGTCATCAAATGAGCCTGTGTTCAAAGTGATCTGAAACATTGACCTTCTATAGCCCACCTCTAATATAATATATAGTGTGGTCTTTGGTGAAAATATATTTGGTGGGCTATTTAAATTTTTGTGGTTAAAAATTTGTAGTTTTTACATTTCAAATAATTACAAATGATACTTATTCTAAATGACAAATAATTGAAACTTAATATTACCACTTCCTGAAGATCTTAAATAATATAACATGCTGTCACTCATTGCCACTTTCCACTCTGAAAATATTAATATATCATAGGATTTATTACATTCCCTTCCCCAGATTCTGTTACATATCGAGGGTTGACAAACAGAAGGACGTAATTCAGCATTGAAAGAAATATTAAAGAATTTCTCTAATTCTGCTGTAATACTGCTTTTGAGAAATGTGGTGTTTAATATTTTCTACTAAGCAAATCTATTCATTACTCAAAATGTAAACATCTCATAAAGCTCATATATGGTACTGTAAGCAAACATTATATAAACAAAGAACAGTTTAATTATGAGCAGCAGAATTAAAGAAATTCTTTAATATTTCTTTCAGTGTTGAGTTACGTCCTTCTGTTTGTCAACCCTTGATATAATTTCTTGAAGTGTAACCAGGTGTTATAATTTAACAATGCTTGACTTAATCTTTGCAATCACTTGCTCTTTGCACACACATCTTGGCACACACTTTTCAAGATGGCTTCTCGAAAAAAAGAACCCACTGGTTACTTTGAAAAAAACGGAAATACAAAATGCATCTATAGATGACATGTGGAATCCATGGACATTTTATTCTGTTCTAAATAATGAAAATGCCAACTCCACCAATGGCTACGTGATCAGGGGGAAATTGACATCCAATATGATTAGCCCGAAATGCAACACCGCTATGAATCTCAATCATAGACAACGAGAGACACAGGGATGGAAGTGAAGATGTCCCCAAAACAGAAATCATGGATGACGCACGTTTACTTGCAGTATTTTTTTAAAAGGGCACATATCTATCCAGGACAGTATACACTTATACACTTATACGGAGATTCTGTGTTAAAGAGCTCCCTGATGCAATGTGCCCAAACAACAGGAATAAATTACAAATTTACAGCCTTGACCTGGACATCGTAGCACAGAGATTTTCATCAATTAAATATACGACAACCTTCTTGGAAAAGGTGAAAATTTGCCGCTGAAATTCTCTGGCGATATAGAGATTGACGAGATTGACAGAAATACCATCGGGGAGAGAGAAAAGGCATGCAAGTGAGTAAACTATGAACTTCTATAAGGCATATGAAAGTCGATTTTATGTTTCCCGTAACCCGCCCCGTTATGATTTTCTGCCCGCATTTGAAATGCTGAAATGTCTAAAAAGTTTATTTTGTATTTTAAAGAAAATATCAAGGTTTCTTCTTATGATCACATCTTGTGAATGTGATTTTAGTAGATTTTAAACCAAAGAACAGTTGCAAAATCAATTTTTTTTAATGTAGGGTGGTGGTTTGACACAATATTGGAGAGCAAGCTGAAGGTTGGTGAAATTGCTGTTACTTCAAAATTACGCATAATGAATAATGAAAAATGAAAGAGTTGCCTCATTATGATTTGCAAAAAAAATGTTATGGGAAACATAACATTGACTTTCATTGGCCTAATGCTACAAGATGAAAAATACAATTGAAGTTCAAGCATAAAGTACACTATAAATTTCAGGGATTTCCAAGAAAACCCTTTCAATAGGATTGTAGTGAAGTAAAAGTCATAAGAAATTTAAAATATTGTATTTTACATTCAATCATATTCCATTTGATTGATAAATGCAATAAGTTCCAATGTTAATACAAATCAAAATTAATTTGAAATATAAACATTGATTAGTCCCAAACTACAATGCAATAGGATCAACTTCGAAATCCCTGAAATTTAGTGTACTTCTTTTGTTAAATAAGTTAACCTTACCAAATAACGGCTGATTATACTTGTATAATTGAATATAACAATCATATAAAAATGTTGGTAGATTACTTTCAAATAAAGAATTGCTATAAAAATAAATTACTAAATTTTGGACATTCATTGTATAGTACACCATTTGTACTAACTTTAGAGAAAAGGATGCCTTATAGAAGAGTTTGTATGTAATTTTTACATAAGATGAACTGATGTTATTATAAAATTTACAGTAAAGAACTACCATATATACATCCAATTTACAAAATAAACCGCTTATAATAATCTCAATGTTGGAGTACATATGCTTTGGATTCTAATACGACTATTTTATATTTTAAATAGGGATATTTGCCAACGGCAAAAGTGGAGGGGTCATGGCACCTTTGTCCTCTCTCCCCCATTCTGCTGCCACTGATATTTGCTTTCATAATACAAAGTTATAGTCCTGATTGTATGAAAAATAATGACTATGCACTTTCATTACAGATCTCATCTGGATCTTCGGAATTACAAAGAGCTAAAAAACGTATGATTTTATATCATAAACAAGAGATGAGGAAACCCTCCCTCTTATTAAACGCCCAGAGGGTGTTTTGAATCAATCCCACAATGCACCAGTTTTGGGAAATTTCACCACAATAGGGTCATGTGATTACATAAAAATCCTATTCTTTACACATAAAAACCCTGACTTTAACACTCATTTTAGCCCACAAAGCATTAGTACTTAGGGAATTTTTTGCATGATTATGAAATGTCTTGTGGTGGTTAAACTTTTGGAACACTTTTTATCCCTAAGTACCGGCATGTGTTTAGTACAGTACGATATAGGCACATTGCTATGCATCATGGGATTGATTCAAAACACCCTCTGTTAAACGCCATAAAGAGCCAGGATCCAACATTATTTCAGATGGCTGGGCAGCTTATTCCAATCTGAATGCTGAGGGATACAATCATTTCACTGTCCTCCATAAATACCGCTTTTTGAAGGAATACAAGTGAGTAACTTTTTAAAATGATATTTTATGTGAATTTTATTAACTTTTACCCAGGATGCTATTTATAGAAATACTTGCCATAGCGACTCTTTTTAGGCCAAAATAATGTAGCTGAAAATCTTAAGTGCTATGTGTGTGTGTATGAGCGTTTTTGTTTTCCTCTTATTTTTAGAAAAAAATGTATGCGTTACGCAGAAACCAGAATTTTTTGTCAGTTATTTTTATACAACTTGGATTTCGACCGATTCGTGAAAAAAATTATTTCTTTTTCCTTTGACCTTTTTATAAACAAAGTCTTTGGAAAATCTTCAAAATGAGAGAAATCATTCTTTACACCTCTGGGAGTAGGAAGATGACAAAGCCTTTTTCTTGGCCTAAACACAAGAAACGTCAAAACAGTTCTAAAAGTACACGTCTGCTATCCTGTAGGCCTGAAAAAGGTAAAATATTAAGAAAATATTGCAAATATGTCAATTGTATATGACGCAGTACTAATACTATTTCCCACACCTTATCCAAGCCAGCAGACACACCATATGATTAAAGCAATTGAGATTTTTCGAAAAACCAAAAACTGCCAACTTTTGCCGACATTGGGGGTTTTACGCCTTTCATCCCAACGAACTTCTTACAAAACATTGTTAGAGGTAATATAAAAAGCGCGCTACTGCTTAATATAATACCCTTGGTTGCGGTCATGTGTATAGCTTAATACCAAAGCACAGAAAGGCCAAACAGATTCGCCCTGGGCCAAAAACTCAAATTACATTTCATTCTCTATAATAATTTCCTAGCCACGTAGTACAATTTGTGCTGCAAATAGATCGAAGTCCATAGTAGCGAAAATGTCATGGTCTTAGTACTGACATCGTCTTTATGCTGTTGACAGTGGGAATATGAACAGGCTAAAATTAACTTCACAAAATATTTCCCAATCCATCGACATCGTTGTTCCATTATACCAGTTGCTAGTTCCGACTATCCGTGTTGTTCTCCATTCAAAGGGCTATCGGAACTCGTGCCACAGGGCATTGCTATTTCCGGGTTTTCACTGAATGTACATGCATGACCCCGAGCAGAGTTAATTGGTTGGACTAGATCACACCACATGTGATTATGCATGGTGTGACGTCGTATTAACACGTCGCTGCCCATTTGTTGGTAGTTTCAGAATTCTTTGACGTGTTTATCGCAATGGAGTAGCGGATCCCGGCGGCAAACCTAGGCTGCTTTATAAATATTGTTGAGGTGTCCGGTACAAGTTCTTCGTGTTCAGGCCGGTTCTATGTCAGCCATTGTGGCATACTTCTTTAAAAGTGAGGTTTAAAGACTAAGAAGAGCAAGCTATAGCAACAAATTGTATATCTTGAAACTTTCACAAGTAGGACTTTGCACAAATACTGAGTAAAAAACTTACCGATATACTTTTGTGCCAACTGTGATCTCTCTGTTATTCCCTAGTCTGTAAAGGCAATTACACCAAGTAAATATTACATAAATATGAGATGTGCATTACGATAGATAAATTTAAACATTCACAAGCTTTTCCAGATTATATTGCTTGTGTAATAAGCACATACCTTTGTTTCATAGGAACGTTGAAACAGGTGCAATCATCAAATGTCATATCAACACCATGGAGGGATCATGGCACCATGCTAAGGCTCACTTCGTGATCGTCTGCATAATTGCTCACTTCTTGACATTGTCTGCATGAGTGGAACATCACTGGGAAGTTTTGAGGGTCATCTTTGTGAGGTTATGTGGTGTGCCCATCACTGTGTGACTATCATCACATCCTTTTATGAAGACGTGAAGGCTATATACACTCTGCATGGGTATGTTTTGGTTATTGATATTTCGTCACATCAACCGTACCTTTCGCACCTTAAGGGATAATAAAATCATGGGCAATCCTTTTAAGACTATTCCATGAAATCTGTTCCCAATTGATATAAATGATGTCCTTAAATTCACATAATATTTACAACTTCATCAGTTCACAAACGACTAAAGGCTAACTCCATGTGGCTGACGGGACAATTTTAAGTATCTTTTTATTTTCAAAAGGCTGCAGAAAAAAATCTGCATGGCACAGCCTCAAAAGGTATACCGCAAAGCAAAGAGAACATGTCATATTTCAATTAAAAAAGCACAGATTGAAACCAAATGTTTTAATGCCTGTATGGTGGAGCTTTGAAATGAGCAGGACTGACGGGACAAAAAAGTACCATCACTTTTTTGAAAAAGTAGATTCTTGTTAAAAGCAATATGAGATTTATTGCAAATTTTTGTGTCAAAATTGATCATTGATACATACAATTAGTAAACATTATGAACAATAGATGAAAACCTGAAAATTCCAAAACTGGGCCTTTCAAAAAATCGTGACTGATGGGACATTTTGGAACATTTTCTACATTGTTCTTTACAGCAATGCTGTGTTACTCAAATGTACTTTTAGTGGTTTATTTTGCCACAAAACTAAAAAATATTAAAACATCAGATATGATATGAAACATTTGAGATATCTCATGTGAAGGGAGTTAATTAAACTCAAATATGCACTACACTCAGTACCCATAAAATGATCAAATTGGGTTGGTACATTTTGTGACCCCACTTGTGCATGTGATAACTGTACTTTATTCCGTAAAGGCTGCTAAATTCTGAGCAAAACTGGGTGCACAACAAAGTGGGGTCACAAAATGTACCAACCCGATCAAATTCATGATTTTAACCATGATTTGGCTGCCAGGATGTCAAAATGAGCATAATAACTTTCGTTAGCCAGAATTTTGAGCAGAATCTGAATCTGAAGTAAAAAAATAAGAATTTCTTTTTCCCCATTTGTATACATGATAAAATGCCAAAAATAAAAATTGTAGGGCTGCAGACAACATAATTGTAATTTTTGTTAAATTTTCATCAAATGGATATGCAATTTGTTTATTTCACAAAAATGTGAAATGCTTAAGATTGTTGACACTTTAAAATGGATATTAAACGTCATTTATTTAATGTGTCATTTATTTAATTGTGTGCAAAGTACGTACTGGGAGCAGTTAGGATAAATACTAATACTTTGATCGGTGTCCTGTACTACCTGGGTAGCTCTCCTGGGTAGGGATCTCCTGATTCAGACAGGTGGTTATTCTAGATCTCCCTAGCATCCCTATTCAGTCAGGCACCTAGTCTTGTTGTCAACCGAGGATCCCTATCAGGATCCCTACTGATAAGCAATCCTGGATTTTTTTTTATAGAATCATTCTGGCCAGCAAATTGCACCTACCAGTCCCCAGATTTGACAACTGGCTGCAGCTGGAAGATGAAAACACATAATATAACCATCCCAGAAGACAATATGCTAGATGGCGACGATGATCTGCCAGCTTCCCAACTTAAGCAGCTTCAAGAGGTAGAAATTGTTGACCCCGATGCCACAGGCATACCCTGAAATGTCCGACACCAGTGATGAGTCCACACCAGGCCTATTTTCCAAAAGTACCACAACGACGCCACTTTCAACTCAACCATCAGCATGGGATTTCTTCTCCACCACAGCATGAAGGCACAGAACCAGAACACCCAGCGTTCACTACTGTATCATCTGGCAGGTCCTAGTACTTCGCGAGTGAAAACCAACGCACTACAAAAAAAAACACATGCAGTCAACAATGAAAGCAACTAAAACACAGGCGACCACTAGTACAGCTTCGCCTGCAGTGACACATTCGCAAACAAGACATAGGACCCTTAAATCTAAGCTTACCTTCCCCAAAGTGTTCGAACCTTTAAGTACTGACGCAGATTGTGATGCCTCAAATGAAATGAAGGCTTCCCAAAAAGCCAGCATATGGAAAAGATGATTTCTATTACTATTAAATAGTAAGTTCATCTCAAACGAACCCATCAGTTAATATGTAATGCAAAACATGGTCAATTACTAGTGTACTTAAAAAACATCAACATAGCATGGGCAAGCTTGGAAGGGAGGCGACAGCGTAATAGAAACTTTGAAAGAAGTAGGCCGTTATCCAAGACATTATAGGACCCGCCCGTTTGTGATCATTTCGCATTAGTTGATTATTTTGGACACCTATAATTTTGTTACATTTTGATAGGATTTGTTGGCCGCATTTTATGTTAATGGTTTGAATCCCGAAATTTTTTTGAGTGGGCAGTTTTTACTTCATTTATGTCGAAATAATTCTTCATACATTCATTTTTAGAATGTTATTTGGAGTCAGGTAGGGATTATAATTTTTATGATTAAACGTGATGCTACAACGATACGAATATCTAGATGGCTGTGTAAGATGGTACATTCCTCGACATGTGCAGAAAAACACACAGAGTATGGTGATTCTCTGGTCCGTTTCCTATCTGGGAGAATTACAGTATGTGATAACTGTAAAATGACCTCATAAAATTGACTTCCTCACCTTAGTGGCTTCTTGGGAGGCTTATTATTTTAGATGCGTCTAAAATCAAGAAATTTCAAGTACTGTATTAAATTCAATAAACTGCCCAGACGCGCGTAACGTCATTTTGCATGGGCGCTTGTTTTAAACTGATCGAAAAATATTATCTCCAATTTTTATTGTATATCAAGTAAAATCAACCCTTTTTCAACGCAAGAGCTTGCCTAAATACCCAAAAACATCAATATCAATAAATTAAATAAAACCATATTTTTGTAGTGTAACACCCAATGTATAATCAGAACCCCCCCCCCCCCAAGTGGACCCCAATAGAGAACACATATAGACATATTGGAACAAGCACCTTAAAAGGAATACTTGAAAACCGTAATAACCCTCTATGTTATTTTATAGCCTTTATTCCATAATATTTACAAATTTATGCCCCTGTTAATCTACCCCATGAAACGTGTCACCCTCTTTTCGAATGTTCAAGTATTTTCCACTTGGCATCAGTTTGATATGCATATGCATATCAAATATGCATTACATGAATGTGAGTCAACTGTTACAAATAAACGGGACAAGGGTGTTGAAGGATTGTGAATTTTCCAAATAAAACCCCAAAATTTGTATTTCATTCTAACCAGTGGCGTACCGATGCAGTCGTCCCAAAGGGGGCAAAATTTCAAAGTCTTCCCGCAGAGTGGGAAAAATTCCTAAATCGTCCCGGTGCTTTGTCCATGAGTTCTGAACTTGACGAAATGTGCAAACAAACTTCGGCTGTGAAATGTGCCCAAACTTAGGCTGAAAATGGTCGAAATTCCACAAAAAAGAGGGATGAAAATGCTTTTTGGTCATATCGTCCCGCTTTTTCGAGCCAGAGGGGGCAACTTCCCCCCCCCGGTCAGTACGCTACTGTTTTAACGAGAATAAAATTTAAAAGTAACTTCAATTAGTTTATTTTTTTCCTTATTACCAGCAAGGCATGTTTATTGTAAGTGCAATTATTAATCATATATAAAATATTAAAAAAGGTCTGGTGCTTGAAAGGTCTTACAAGTTCAAATTTGGCAGTGTAGTCATAAGTATAATAAATTCGGATGTTAGAAAACAATTTCTAACAATATAATATTGGCACAATACTTTATTCTTTCCTGTTATCGTAAAGGCCTATTATGAATATTCCTCAGTAGGCCTGCATATATACCTCATAGGAAGTGTTACGATGTGGTTCTTTACTTGTATGAAACAAGTTAAAGGGCATTTTGTGATCCATCTAACCGTACCGCCAAAAAGTTGATATTTTATATCATGGGAACTGTTATACAAGTGTAGTATGTATGCTAAATCTCATGTGCATATTTGTTCTGTTCTAAAATAAATTCACATTTTGTATTTTCTGTCCATAAAAGGACAAATTACAACACATTAGCCTATGGGGCAGTGTCATATGAATATTCGCTCATAACATCAAAATGCACCGTGAGAAATCACGGTGCATTTTTGGAAATCACCTTTTCTAGTGGATATTTAGTGAGCCGTATAGACAAAAAATGAAGGTGCTAGGATCACGAAATACATAAATTCAGATGAGGTTGCGCTTTATTCCGTTATGTAATAAATATTATAGGATGATATATATACACCAGCACTAGCCAAGGGTCTTAAACCAAGATGATAACCGATAACCAGCACTAGCCACCTCGCTAGATCAACAGGGGCTTTAACCAGGATGATATATACACCAGCACTTGCCAACTCACTGTATATCATCTTGTTTTAAGCCCGTTGGAGTAAATCGACAGGGGCTTAATACAAGATATTATATAATGGTATTGATGAAATCATCACCCCCCCCCCCCAAAGGTGCAAAGGCTCAGCTTGCTGAGCGGTTTGGGGAAAGCAAAGCAAAGAAAAGGGGGTTTAGTTCTTGGGGGCTATGGAAAAAGGGTCAAAATTTGAACAGCTGGGCTTAAAACAAGATGATCTGGTTTTAGACCCCTGTCCAAATTTATCACTTTTGTTTGCTAGTAATACTTGTTACATAATGGAATAAAGCCAAATTTGAACATAATGCATGCATTAAGGCAGACTCAGATTTCCCGATGAGGGCGCACTCAATTTTTTTTAAAAATCACATTGTTTGCATATACATAATGCTTGTCCATGTGCTAATCACTGTGTGAAATAACTAAGCTCAAATCGAAGTCCTTCATGTAGAAAATCACAACATTGTTTTAAAATTCCGGATCTGGAATTTTTGTTCCACACGGTATCCTATGGTACTGTTATACTGTGCATAATGTTAACTGCATGAAAACGGAAAATCCGATTCGTCTCTAACCTTGGAATTAAGAATTTTAGGTAACCATCTTTAGTTCTAGATGACTACTTTCAAATACTACACAATAAAATTATATTTCGAAATCTCTGAATTGGCCTTTAATCGATAGGGGCTTAAACCAAGATGATAAGACTAGTAGCTACCACGAGCCAACTCACTTTAGATCTTGTTTTAAGCCCCTATCAGAGTAAATCAACAGGGGCTTAAAACCATATGATAATATAAGACTACCACTAGCCAACTCACTATATATTATCATTTTTAGCCTCTGTATGATTAAATCAACAGGGGCTTAAAACAAGATGATATATATAGCAACGGAGTTGACGAAACCATCATTAGCATCAAATTAAAAGTGACACCTATGTGATGGCAGTGTGGGGGGGGGGGAATCCCAACCCGGAAAGGGGAGCAGGCTCCCTTCATCATATATCATCTTGTTTTAAGCCCCTATGTTCATGATGTTGGAGTAAATCAACAGGGGCTTAAACCAGGATGATATATTAAGAGTACCACTATGCAACTCACTATAGTGACGATTCTTAAAAAATTGCATGTTAGTCTATTGCCAGTAACAAACATATCACAGTACTATACTTAATAAATGCATACTTTTGTGTCGTCTGCAAGAATTGCAGAAGGCACATAGGGATTAGGCCATCTTAATTTAATTGTGTGTCTTAAAGCTCCCGCGCGCATTATTAAAATCACCCGCGTTATTCATTTTTTTTTTGGTTTTTTCCACCAAGAAAATCCACGTCAGACATTGTGAGATACATAATCGCCTAATTAACAAAACAATAGCAAGCAAATAGTGCCCAGACATGCGTGAGTGTTTAATTAAATATTTCATGTGGTGCAAAATGAAGTGACAGCAACAAAACATCAACGGATGGCCAATAAAAAAAAAAGTAAAAAAGAAAAAAAAATCATTCCGCATTAGGTTTTCAAATTTTGAGGAGCTTTAAGACACACAATTAAATTAAGGTGGCCTTACTCTGGTCGTATGTCCACATGTGTATCTGTGTGTGTCTGTGGTCAAAATGTTAACCCTTAATATATTGCATGTCATATGAGTTCCGCAAGGGCTACGATGATGTAACTTGGTGGAAAGGAGATGGCGGGGTGGGGCGACATGTTGGTGACCTTTGGTTGGTCAAAATGTGAACCTTTAATGCATGACGTATGAGTTCCGTAAGGGCTACGATGATGTAACTTGGAAAGGAGGGGCGGGGTGAAGTGACATGTTGGTGACCTCATGTGACCTTGGTGACCTCATGTGACCTTTGGCCCCATTCACAAACCTGCGACAGCAGACGACACTCACATTTTTTACTCTATGAAATGAAATGGGCGTATTTATTATATTTGGTGGATTGGGCGGTTTACATCAATGACCTTATGGACCTGGCAACATGCTAACCCACAATACCCCATAGGGGCCTAAAACCAGATATTGTCGATAAAGTTTCCCTTCTTGTCTCCATGTTACCTTTTTGTCATCTTCCATATGATCTTATTTGCATATTTTCATTAGCCATTTTATTTTCAAGAGTGTGGAGTTGAAACTTGAAAATAATCTTGCATATCAGGCAAATATTCAAAAATCAAAATAAGGTCATCCATGGTCAAAGGTCATCGAGGGGGGTCAAATTTTTCGTGTTCTTATTTGCAATCTGTGATAGCAAAGACGCATGCTGTATTTTTTTTTATTATAGTACTGTAATTGATTTTGTTTCAGTAATACTTTATAGTTGGGGAGCCAGTCTGAGGGGCAGGTATTTTGGACTTGTCAACAGGAAAGGAGCCTTTTCTTTTTGTAACATTTGCAAAAAATCCTTCTTGGAAAGATATTTATTGCATATCCACCAGTTTGAAAATGTCTTGTGAGAAATCCTTATGGTAAACACTTGTATTGTTAAAGAAAAAAGCTTCTCATTGAGCAAATGAGACTGAAAATGGGATCTTAAAGGAAGCATAGCCCATGATGTAGGGTAAAAAACTTAACTCAATGATCAGGTAGGTTTTTTTGCTTGCTTGCAGATGAGGTCATGACAGGGTTCTTGGTTAAATCCACTATCAGCGATTTTTCAAAATGTAAACAAACAGTACCCCTATTTTTCATCAAAGTGCATTTATTTGCACTGTTGTGTTGGAAGTTGTTGCAGTAAAGACCCCTGTAAGTGGCTAATCGTAACATGCCTTATTTGTCAAGAAATGACGATTTTTATGCTTTGTTACTAATAAAAGTCAGGATCCGACTTTTTTTTAGGTGCAGAAACAGTCGTAAATGGCATCTTCAGGGCCGCTTAAAAATGCTTAAGTGTCTGTATTTCACAATGAACAGTAATATAAGGTGTTGATATGACCTAACACTAGCAATTTAGAGACAAAATTGGCATTTTGAATTTTGAAAAAAATGACTGAATGTGGCTTTAATTCATGTGCGAAGTAACATAGATTACTTGTTGTTTCCTTTTACTGCAGTATGTCAGGTCACAGGGTGGTTCCAGTTTCTGGAAGCCATTTTTATGCTGCTACCAAGTTTGCTGTGACAGCATTGACAGAAGGACTAAGGCAGGAGTTGAGGGAAATTAAGTCCCACATTAGGATCACAGTAAGTAAACCTTGTGAATCACTTACTGGCTTAGACTGTTACAGACATGGAGACCATATCTTGTCTAGACTGAAATCCTTGGGAAGGAATCAAGCATAAAATAGGTAGTCTTGTAAGTCATCTGCTTATGCTTGTGTCAAGATTGTGAACAAATTATTTTATGATTTGATACAGGAGTGTATCCAGGACCTGATACCTCCGGGGGCAGGAATCTGCTAGTGGCGGTTAAATGGTCATGCGCCATTTCAGCAGCGCGGGAGTTGGATGCAGGAGGGGTGGGTCCTCCTTTCCGTGTGAAGCGCGGAACCCTTGCAATGTTTGCTTTTCCAAATGCATTTTCCCATGCAAATTTGATATAAACTTAAGTAAAGCAAAAATTAATTGAACTGTCTCAGCTTCTTTGGCTAAAAAGCTATGTGCTATGCTTTTAAAAAAAAATAAGCTATGACCCATGCGACCTTTGACCCATTTTGTTAAAAGTATATACCATTTGTATGCTAAATAAGGTGCTATAGCCACCAAACTTGTTCAAAATTGGTTTTAACTGCAGGAGAAAGATTCATGATTGGAGAACTGCCTTGTGTTAAAGGTGCATTTTGTGATTCTAGCACCTTCTGTTTATTCGTGGTTCACTAGATATCCTTGAGAAAAGCTTATTCTCAAAATTTGAGTTGATTCTGATCTTGTGGTTTTGTGTTATGAGCAATTGCTCGTTTTTGATCAGCTGCTGAAACAGTCTATTCATTAGAATCTTAGGAGGAGGTACTGATGTTTAATGACACACCAGCACTATTTTGTCATATAGCATCATGAAGATAAAATTCACTTTTTTACATCATTATACACTATTACATCATATACATGTTAGGGAAGAAAGCCCAGTTTTAGAGGTAGATGTTTCATACAGAAGTCCCATGGATGCAATGAGCTATTGCCATTCATTCAGTCAAGCACTACTGCACAAAGTCACACAGCACATGATGGAATCAATTGTATTACCTCATTTGCATCCATGGGACTTCTATATGGAACATCTACAGTTTTAGAAGCAGGAGGAAACCGCAGTACCCGGAGAAGACCGAGAGGCTGAGTATGGACTGAAAACCAAATCACATGAAATTTCAGGCCCGACAAAGTGCTGGAAGACCCACTGTATTATCCTGTAACCCCATTAGAATCTTAACTAAATTAGACTAGGAAGGGGCTCAAAAGCATTGAATAGAAATGTGCATAGAACCTAACTCATATGTTTGCGAGTTATGACTTTGTCATTTTGATTATGCATGTTGAGCTTGGTTTTCAATGCTTCCACAATATTTGAAAAGCAGACTTCAAACTTTGTGAAATAAAGTTGTCAGGTTTGTTTTAGAATTGAGCCCCGCAGCCATGTGGGTCAAGAAGAATATAGTGTCCGTTATCTTTGAGGGACAAGGTAACTAAATTAAACCAGGTTTTTCAAATATAGAAGGGGTAACCTACACAATTTTACTCTGCCAAAAACATGACATATTTTACCTCTGTACTTTAAGATTTGCTCATTTCCCAGAAAAGAAAAATTCGATAGCCTTGAAAGGAGGTATTCAAGTTTAAGGTCCTATGCATGATACAATATTTGTTTTGTGTCACAAAATCTAATGAGCTCATTATGAATATGAAGTTGTTAATCTTTTTATACAGTGTATCTCTCCTGGAGTTGTGAAAACAGAGTTTCAATTACGGGCAGGTGGTCAACAATCAGCAGACGAACTGTACAGTAAATGCAAGGTAAGCATTCGACCGTATTCCATAGCAACCAATGAAAGAGGACTGGATGAAGCTTCAACTTGACAAGAGACATGTAAGGCAATTGAATGAAAAGACTGGAAAGGCAGCAGGAATTTACAGCATACCTGCAGAGATATAGAAACATGGAGGTCCATCACTTAACTCCAAGCTACATGGTAGTAGGGTTATAAATCAAAATCCCATTCTAGAGGTTTGGGGAAGGTGGTTTGAAGATGTTTTTCTATAGTTTGAAGGGTACTGAATCAGAATTTTGGGTCCAACCTCTGGGAAATGTGGGGAACTTTGTAAAATGATGATTTGTTTGCTAACCCTTACTCCCTTATGAGGGGAGGGGAGGAATAAGTAAGAAAAAATGTCAGGCTTGGTGTGGAATCAAACCGGAGAAGCCTTGGGTGCTAAGCCCATAGCAGGGGATATCAAGCCGCTAGTGTGTGGCCTCGCCAGGGACTTCCTGCTGCATTGTGTATGTTTGTTTGATGGAATGTGATTCCATCAAATGCACAAGATAATGTGCATTTTACTGGTCTCGCACTCTAGAGTTTTGTAGGGTGTCGGAGGGCTACGGTTATAGGAGGCACCAGGCAAAAAAGAGAGAAGGGAGGACTAAAGGAAGAGAAGGTGTGAGATTAGGTGCAGATTAAATGGGATGGTAAGCCACCAGGTCTAGTCTGTCACTGGCCAGCCAGTGAATTTGTACTTGATTACATGTGTTTGTTTGACAACAATTGCATCAAATGGGTCTTAGTGCATTTCTGGCCTCAAAACGCTAGGGTACCATGTAGGATTTTCCAGTTTTACCTAACTTGGGTTCAGGGAACATTTTGTGGAGCATCATTTTTCCAACTTTATGTTGAAGGCTTGGGTTCTGATTTGTGGGAGATCATTTTTGCATTTATGGGAAAGAGTAATTATTTTCCCAATTTTGATTGGCAAACATTTATTCTTTGTTCTCTTTTCTATCCAATGTCATGCTATCTTGGTTTGACAGTGACAGTTTGTGTTAATTGACATTTGGTATGAATGGTGTCAGGCAACTTAAGGCTTATTTAGAAAATTGGATAAAGGTGAGAAGAATTGTAAGTTTTTTGAACAAATACTAACTCCTGTGTTTTCCAGTAATATAATAAATTTAACATAACATTCGAAATGGATATCTTTGAGAGCGGCTTGACCTGGGAATCACATCTATCAGTCAACAATCTCATGGATTACCAAGTGTGAATCAAATCTTAGAGAGATGAAATCAAATTGAAATCCTGCAGAACAATCATTTTGCCCAAAATAATCATACAAACTTCATTGCTTCAGTATTGCGTTTCTTATGTACCATTGACTTTGGATGTTTTTCACAGTGGCTGGAAGCAGACGACATTGCTGATGCTATAGTGTATGCGCTGCAAGCTCCACCTCATGTGCAGGTAAGTTGACTCAGTTTAGACTGCCTGAATAAGGGCGTCACGTTTTGTGTTTGATACACCAAGGCTGTCAGTTGGCATGTTATTTGTGCAAGAAATTAGAATTCGATGATCAGTGACAAAATATGTAACTCCCATTTTTTGAAAATATGAGATGTTTTTACTAAAATAAGGCTATTTTTTTCTGATTACCATATAGTGGCAAATAAATGACCTACCAAAAATCTTAATGGCCAGTTGAGCCATATGGGTTAACTTCCAATGGCACAACTAAAACAAGTAGACAACTATTTTAAATTTATATCATTTTTCTCCAAATAACCAAAATGGAGTTACGTTTTTGTGTCACTGACCCTTCGAATTATGTCGCCCGTCGTGTTATACACCCTCCAAAATGCCGCCAAACTCAATATTGGGAACAAACATCGGTTGGGAGGAGTGGTATTGGTATTTTAGCAATACACCAACAATCTTCAATCTTGTGTTATACATGTATAGTGTCATGAAGATACTGGAGAAACCGGAATACTGGAGAAAACGTGCGAGGCCAAACATGGACTGAAAACAAAACACATCACAGGAAGGACCGAGGTTCAAACCTGGCACCACAGTGGTGCAAAGTGCCAAAAGACCCACAACACTAAACTGACCCCCAACATTAGCTGGGACAGTGTTCTTTGTGTTGCTGCACATTTTCAACTTATACCAATGCTTCATGGAGACTGGACGATACAAATGGAAACACAGTATAGGTTTTTTTATCCCCCTGGCTTGAAAAGCAGAGTTGGATTTTGCGATAGCGCGCATGTCCGTATGTGTTTGTATGTGTGTGTTCCAGTTTGGTTAGGCTTTGTTTTTCATGTCTTGTTCGAATTAAGTCTGATTTACCCCAGATTTGGGGATCCTTCATGTGTGGATGATGTCAAAGGTCATGAACCAAGGTCAAAGGTCATCTGAGATCATGTTCCAGACTGCCATTTTACCAGAGGATGATGCAAGTTTACTTGCAGTATTTTTAATTAAGGGCAATATTGTCCATCCAATAGAGCCATCAGTTCTTAGAGCACAAAGAACCCAAACCTGGAATTGGCTTCAAAGACAAAGTAAAGTAACGTAGATGGGGGCAAGATGCTGTGATGATTGAAAGCCTAACTGGGATGAAGACAAACATATTCCGAACACCTCAAGAAGACAAGACGTCACTACCTATTAAGATCAGCAGCAAAGCATTATCGTTTGACTTTACTGTACCCATAAAAGGGAGAATCTTTCATAAGCCAATTGCTATGAAGAATCTAAATACAAACATCTTATCAAATAAGGCCAAGACAGGACCTGAAATTATATTGCCCTATCCCCATATTAGTTGGTTCAAGAGGCTTAACAAATTAAACACCCAGATTAAAACCTATTAGGGAGGCAATGTATTCCATTTCAAAAGCAGCACTTTGATCCACATACACCCTACAAGAATCCAAAGCTTGATTACTAATCTGACCATTTTCACAAGTTTTAGCAAGTGTGGGGTAAATCCTGTGACCAATATTGCTTTCGATGAACTTGCAAAATGTCCATATACTTCAGACAGGAGAAGGGCAGCTGCACCCATGAATTGGCATGTTTATTCATTATATTCTAACAGTTGCAAACAATTCATATAACCTGGTTCTGATATCGCCAGTTCCTCAAAATCAGACATTCTGCTGACAAAAGGTTTCAGTGAAAACTGAAAATTCTAGTTAGGCAAGTCCGCAATATTTTTAGTATTCTGATGTTCAATTACAGCCCCAAGTAGCATTTTAATGATACAGGAATCGGGACAATTCTCATTATGTCCAAATTTAATAATAATCTTCATTTTTACATATTTTCAGATTCATGATATAATGATTCGAAGTACAGAACAGGTATCATAGGCCAGGATTGATGGCTTCAGATGATGTTAATTTGAAATAATTGTCTACCTCCGTCTACAATCTCGCCATGGTAAACATAAGGATACAAGGCAATGATTTGTATGCTTTTTGTGTGTACATTCATCTGGTTAAACTTGCCAAATTGTGCAGCGTCTCACAAGCAAACTGAATTGCAAGTTCATAACTGAAAGTTTTATTAATGCCATTAATGGACATTAACTGTGAGAAGACCAAGTCTTAAGAAAACCTTCATAACTTTACAGCCAGACCAGTCCAAAGAATGTTACCTTTCCTCATGTGACTTTCGGGATTAGTTTACTTCTACATCCATTGTCGTCTTCACCATTAAAAGTGTTCTCTGGCTTGGAATGTAATTGTACTAGACTTATTAAAGACACTATCAGTGATCCCCACCAAGAGTTAAATATTTTAAATTTACAGAAATAGCCTAAAAGTGAAGGATAAGTCCGTATACAATATCATAAAGTTATTTTTGTTCCACTGAAAATTATAGAAAAATCAGAAAAACCGCAGTATTCAAAGGTATGAATCCCTATTCAATTACATTAATCTGTACGTACTTAGGACTAAAATATCTGACTTTGTCATTTTAGACGCGTTTGGTCCTATCACTTGAGGAGTGTTAAGATACCTACATGTATACCTGTTATAAACATGCACAAATCTGTTTTTGATGTTTTATTTTCTGATTTAGCAAATCACTGATAGTGCTTTAAAGATTGTACAGACATCCACGCAGAGTAACTTTTTATTTTTTAATTAATTTTTAATTTTCACAGTTGGATTAACTTAAATTGTATGAGTGTTGTTGCACTTGTTTTGTTTAATGAACTGATAATTTTAAAATAAAACAGTGATTTACAGCTGTTAAGTGATGTATATTGTTGGTTTGAACTCTATTTTCCTGGTACAATAACATAAGTTATGCTAAAAAAATCTGAGTCGTGCACTTCAGAGGCTATCGACTAAGTTCACAACCTTTGGGCTGAATATGTATTTAATTTTTGGAAAGAAAAGATTAATCTAATTGATGATGTTCAAAATATTCCTGAAGATTACCAATTTCAAAATGAAAGTACTGAAAAGTAATTTTCCAAGGTAAAAAATGTATAAAATCATATTTAGTGTGTTTTGGTGTTTGCAGTTGTATGGAATTGACAAAGATATTTTTCCTACAAATGTTGCAGTTGGGCTGGGCCTCAAACTTCTTTTGGATTTATTGGTCGCATCATCAACTAGAATTTCGCGGTTTCTCGGCTTTCGCGCTCGCTATATTCAAAGAATATAAGCTGTGGGCTTCCCCATGACCTTTGAACCTGTCACATTGAGGGATCTCATGGTACACCTATGACCCAAGTTTGGTTCCATTTGAACTTCAACTTTTCAATTGGTCAATTTTACATTTTTAAGTCCCATTTTTCAACTTGACCTCTATGACCTTTGACCTTAGCACATGACCTTTGACCTCATCAACATATGAGGGATCCTATGGTGCACCTATGACACGAGGTTTGGGGTTCCAATTGAACTTCAACTTTTCAATTGAGGTCAATTTAACAAACACACATACACAACCACAACAGAATGCAAAGTGGTCCTTCCAGCTAAAGCTGGCAGCCCACAAAAACATCTACTCCCAATATATATTTTTTTTTCTCCAATGTATTTTCTTATCACCACAAACAGATATAACTGCCAGTAAGTTATTATTATCCATGAATAATGTAACACACAAACCACACAGGCCACCACCACCATTATCACCCACCGCATTACCACCGCTGCTAAATGCTTATTATTTACTACCTGGTTTTTTTACTTGGTGATCGCACATGTAGATGTTCATGTTTATTTCCAAAGCACAAAACACTTGTTTGCCCCAAAACGGTGAAACCGCCATCAATTGTAAAACAGGTCCATGTTGTCCATCATGAGGCGAGCTGGACTAATATCACCAACGCTTTACGTGATCTGGACAACCATCCACAACATTGTCTGATCTTTTCAATTATGGCAGACATACATAATTGGCATCACTTCTCGATGTTCATCTTCCAACATTGCCAGTGAATGTTGTACCATTTTGTCTTGTGCGACAGAACTCTAATTTGGGTCCAGAACCTCTATTAAGGTCCCACATTTTCGGGTCAGCATAGGTCTAATTGCAGCCGTTATCGATGCAACACACTCTTCACCATCACCACTTGTTCCGAAGGCAGTCAATCAGATTTCCTTTTGAATACCCAGAGTCTTCATTCTTATGATGAGCCTTCTATAGGTCCCTCGTCCTGACTTTGAATAGAACAGATTGTTACATCTTGTTTTAACTGGTCTTTCTTACACAAATGCGTAGCGCATCACGTCATTGATTCATTGATAAGATCTTTGATTATTGTAAGATTCAAAGGTTCAAGTTTATCACTAATGCCTAAGTTGGCCGCTTGCATGACGGATTAGATAAATGAGCAGTATATTGTTATCAACATTACAACAGCATGCATAATTCATACATATATTCCTCTGCATGTATATTTGCAAAAACTCAAAACGATTTGATGCAGAAAGGGCAAATTTTACGTCTTGCAAGGAAATTTAGGGTATTTCATTGTATAAGCAGAAATTCTTACCGTCGTGATTTTAATAATTTAAAATTACTTGATACTGTCCTATAAACCATTATTTGCACCATTATTTCCATTGAGTTCTTTATTGGTCAGGACACTTGGAATCCGAAAATTATGAAAATAAGGAGTTCAGATTTTTCATCGTACTTTTTTTTGGGCCTAAATTTTTATGCAATCGTAGATTTAATCAGTCTACAATTTAATTTTACCAATCATCAGTTTTTAGGTATGGCAATATGAATTACAGGCACTGTATGGAGTTGATCCATTAATGCATAATCACTACATTATGTTCTTCGCACCAACTCGCATCATGCCGCTTTTTTTTTTTTTTTTTTTATTTTTGTAAATGGATAAAACACTAGTTTGTGTTGAAAAGATCATGTAATTATGTGAAATATGTTTCTCACAAAGGTTTTGGATTAATGACAATAGAACGCAGGCTGACATATTTCACCTGCGAATCACATTTTCCTCCCTCATTTCTAAGGAATTATCAAAATTTTTGGAAGACTACAAGTTTCAACTGTGTTAATTTTTTTTTCACTTATAACTTATAGTACATGGTCCTAGACCGCTCTAACACTCATGAGGAATGATGAACCTACCCATAAGGAGAGGGCGGAAAACCAAGTGTAAATTCATAATTAAAACAGACCGCCGGTGTTGGCCCTGTTCCTCCACAAAGTCTTTCATTCTTTTCTGAACAAATTACTCCCCTGATGGTGATAGTACCTGGAATCTTCAACTACGTGGCAATATCAGTGCCCTGGCACTCCCAGATGAAAGTAATCTGATATTGTTGAATATCTTTAGATTTCGTTGGTTTGCTAAGTCTATATGAATCCACTGGTCACTGATATTGGTGAAAGAAATTGGGGTGACCTTTATCACTTTCAAGAAAATGTGCAAGTTTTATTAGTGAACAGATGATTGTATTGTAATTTATACACCATTTTCACAATTTCACAGTGTTTGGTCCTTCCCCTTTGATGGACTACGGAATTGTTTATGCATTTGTTTATTTGTTTTATGCCCCCCCCCCACCCCACCCCACCCCAGTCAGTAGCAGAGTGCTTGCAACAATTTCGGATTCTTCGCGATCACACCAGTGTTAACATTTCACACGTTGCCACATTAATATGACCTACTCTTGAAGACTATTTTGATTTGATTTGCCGAAAAAAAGGTCTTTAATAAGGATGTCTCCAAAAAGAGACCCCTCAAAGCGCCCTTTATTTTACGAATAGAAAAAGTAAACGTAAAATTATACCATCTCAACGTGCATTTTCAATTAATTTGATTTCCGTACAACCGAAAATCTTTCCAAAAGACCCACTATTGACCCGATTAAGGGCAATTGAAATTTGTACCACTCATTTTATTCACAGATTGTTAGTTTCCGTTTGGGATGAATTCAGTATTCTCCACCACATTCAACATTTAGTTTATTCCGTTGAGGCTGTTGAATTCAGTGGCACAATGCATTTTTTCCCGTAGTGGTCTTTAGACAATACACAGCTCCATTATATTGCACGAACATTCTTTTATTTATGGTTTCCTTTGTTCTTGCGACAAGGTCAGTGGATAGTGAAAATGTTATTAATTATAACATTAAAATAATACCCTGTCTGGAAACAAACATTATGTCGTGACTTTGCTAAACCGATTTTGTTGTCCTTATGACCCTTCACATGTGGTATAATTCTTACAAAAATTCCACGGGGAAAGTGTTTCCCTTGGGTGGGTCCCTGGACACCCCCCCCCCCGGCACTAACGTGAGTGAAACCCCTTGGTCACTGAAGTGTTAAGACGGATGCGAGCTTGTGCTTTCTTTTCCATTTCGTTATCGACTTGCGAACCATTCCGTGTCCGCGGATGCTTTGCAATGAGCTGTTATTGTTGCAAAGTTCTGGGCATGTTGCTGGTGGTCTCTATGCATACCTTCACTCTTTAATGTTCCCCCAAATAATTGGAACTACTCTGTCAATATCAGAACTGAACCTTTGACGCACGAACAAAAGAAACCACTGTGCTTGGGGAATGTGCATGGTCTAGAGACAAAAAGTAATATCCGTGGATAAAATGAAAAATGGTACGAATTTTCAATGGCCATACCTCAGTAAATATGTCCCTTTTGGAAAATTTTTTCTGTGTCGGCAATATCACAAATGCACTTTTCATTTGTTGTAATTAATTTGTATGGTTTGCTTTTTTCTTTTCGTGAAATACAGCGTTTTTTGAGACACCCGTATTATCAATGTAATCTTTTCAAAGTTGATTTTGTTTTATAAGCAAACATGTTTTTATCCTGGTGTTCTCTGGACTGAAGTACTCAACAGTGACGTGACAAGCTGCCCCGTCTTCTGAAAGCTTTCATCACATTTTCCTTTCCAGAACCTAGCTTATACAGGCTTCTATTATGTCTACTACCTGATTCAGAAAACTGCAAACCATATTGCTCATTTCAAACGGTCCACAGTCTGACGATGGTCGTGAGTGACTCGATCCTGCAACGAGTTGACAACAAATATTCCAAAGTTTCAAGCTGGATGTTGAAGAAAACTTAAGCGCGCAACAACAGATGCCAATTGACTCCAATTATACGATGTAACATGTGGCGTCACTTTGGCAGACATAATAGAACTGGCAGACACTAGCGTGGCTTGTCGTCTTACCTCCTCCTACAATATTACGGGGGCTATATCGTAAGTTCTATCGTAGCGGAAAATGTCTGAAAGCCTCGGCGAAGCAAACAGAATTTAGAGCCCAGGGGTTTCAACTGAAACGCCCAAATGTCAATGTCAATTTCAGCATGGGCTGTTGTTTTCAAGGCCAACCTGAACACCCAGTCGCTAATCGGGATGAGAAACAAAAAACTTGTTTACAGATTTCACGACGGGTCTATACTTGTTCGTGCTTGCCATGCCATGGCCTCATGTGTTAATTGTCCACAAACCTTTATTTAGAATGCTGGTCCTACCAGTAGATGGAACAATTAGGGTCCTTTCCCACCGAGGTAAAATAATGTGGAATGAACTAACTTGGTTTTTCCCAGGATTTCCAGGGCATATGAAGAATACAATTTCATGCACTAGTTCACCGGGAACATTTTCATTTATTTCTAGCTATTTCTGCAGGTGATTCGTTTGTTATTGTCTGTATGCTTTGGGTTGTTCTGGAAGACCAGGGTGATTCAACTTACCTGACCGCACCAAACCAAGCCTCCATTGAGCCTGTAATACCAAATTTTATTGACAGTCCCGGACGCTTCAATTCTAATTTCGCGCATGTGTAGTCCATATCGGGTGACTGACCTAAATATACACACAATCCCGAATGTCGCCGTACATCAAGGTACGTGTCATGCAAAACCAATGCTTGCCGCGCCCCACAAACACGTTGTCCTCCCGCGCATATAATTATGACAGCAATCAATCGCCATTGCATCCCAGTTCAAACTTGGTTCCACTGCCGGAAAATGCCATTCATATTTCCATTGTCACCTTATTTAAGTGAATGTCACCTTGCAAAGATGACCTGTGGGGTTCAGGAATGTCTAAGTAATACCGACACAATAGTAGATCTCACTTGTCACATTATAATCGCGCATAATCTACCATGATTTAGGAGTACTTTTTTCAACCCTCAAGTTCCGGGAATTTACTCATGGCGCAACGGTACTGACATAAAAACAACACAAATAACTGAACGGAAGTCTTATTAAGGTAAATAGCAAGATTTTTTGTCAATCTACATTTGCTTCATTCATAAATATATGTACATACATCAACGAATTCCGAAAAATAATACAATTCCATGATGTAATTAACAAAATTAGGCATTTTAATTTTTGGCTTTTTTTGACATACGAAAAAACGGGGGATATTTCGGCCAACGCGGTTCATTGCATCAAAAGCGCCCAATCTTTTCCTATCCCTCGTGACGGTTGGGGTTCAAAGTGATACGCAAAACCTCGGTTTGACTCGAATTGTTATTGCTGACACTGTAATATTGGATGGATTAATGAAAAGTATATAAAATTTTGAAAATCGTTACAGAATGACAATATTTGTTCATTTCGTTGTGTTTTAATTATTAGTGAAGTGGCAACACTGCGCATATGATGGTCCCCAGCAACGACGTAAATATGGATGGTCATCACTTTGACTCACCATTTGCCTGCGATGTGGATTTTTGTCGGCATCGTTTTCGAGTAAGCTAGTGGGTGGAAAATTAAAAGGGCAAACTAACTCACACATGTGGACAATTTTTCAACTTTTTTGATTTTATATGTAATCTCGTTACTTAAGCTTTCCATGCCATCCAAATTTCTCAAAATTTATTCAGATCATGACATTTTCCTGTTAAATTTCTGTTTTTAAGCTTCCGAGAGCCGAGACCATACCGGATTTTCCCATTATCTTGCGAATATAAGCACCCACCCGAGGTCTAAAAACACGTCTCCTCGAACGTCAGAACACACAAGTACAGAATTTCAAATCTTCCCCCAGCTGTAATCGCAATATGAACGTCCACCATTCAGTATGAGAAGTATGAGACCGCGCTCTTCCTTTGTACAATGTATGAAAGAGTTGTGTTACTTGCCAAGCATGTACTGACAACCGAATATGAAATTACGAAATGGCCTTTTGGGAGTTTTTGGGCTTAACTTGTATCCTATTTTAATATCATTCCATCCAAAATATTTCCCTTAAGCTATGAGCTCCACCAATGACCTTTTTATTGATTTTATTTAGTCGTCGATAGGAAGACCTTATGGCAAGCATGATCCGTGTGTCGTCGGCCTCTACGCGTCCGTGTGTCGTGAGCTTTTTTCTTGTGAACAAAATATCTGGAGATCTGGGGGGGGGACGTTACACAGGGCTGAAACTTGGTGGAAGGGTACGTGTGGGGCTAAGATTCGCGAACTGATTCGATTTACCTCAGTATAAATTTGTGTATTCTAAGTACCTATTTGATAATTATCATATTTGACAATAATTTCATCACATGATTTTCATTTACACTGTAATCTCTGGATATCTATAGACCAGGTTGAACAATCCAACGTCACTTCTTTTGTTGCCCATGCGAATCCATTCCCTCCTTCCATTGCTGCGAATCGTTATGGCCCATAGTATTCAAACTAAGATTACAATTACCCCATTGTGTAACAGTCAGGGTCCGACCTATCAAGATACCAGGACCTAAAAACATGTTTTACAACATTGCTGGTTAACTGTCCTAATACGTCCACATGGCCTGGGAACTTGGTGAAGGGTCA
The DNA here is from genome assembly GCA_023653785.1 of Ophioderma brevispina. NCBI lineage: Eukaryota > Metazoa > Echinodermata > Ophiuroidea > Amphilepidida > Ophiodermatidae > Ophioderma > Ophioderma brevispina. The sequence continues at coordinate 27,153 of JAMKCH010015559.1, forward strand.
GTGGCTCCAAGATTGTTCGCACTGATTCATTTACAACAGTAAATATATGATGCATTCTAAGTACCTACTTTGCATAATTAGCATATTTGACCTATTTTCATATTTTTCCTCTGCACTTTTTTGTGAACAAATATCTGGAAATCTATACGTCACACAGGACTGAAACTTAGTGGCTCGAACTGAACTGATTCGATTTGGGGGTGGTCCTGGGATATGGGGGGTGGGGGGGTCGGGGGAATGGAGATATGGTTCGTAGGGTGTGTGGTCTGGGGAATGGGGGTGTGGTCGTGGGGTATTGCATAGGTGCTGACCTTGTGAGGGGTGTGGTGTGATGGTTCCAGTGATATGGGGGGGGGGGGTCTGGGATATGGGGTGTTGGTCTTGGATGTATGGGTGTTGCCCCATGGGTATGGGGTGTTGTCGGTGGGTGTTGGGTTGTCCATGGTATGGGTCCCCGGGTTTATTGGGTTTGTATGGGTGTCTCTGAGTAGGGGTGTGTTGTTTCCGGGGATATGGGTGTGTGGTCGGGGTAATGCAGGTAGTGTTCAGGGGGTGGGGTGTGTCTGGGGTATGGGATGTGGTCCTGGGGTAGGGTTTTGTATCCCGTGGGTATGGAGGTGTGATGTCCAGGGTATTGGTGTGTGGTCATGGGGTTTGGTGGGGGTATGGAGAAATGTGGTCCTAGGGGGGTGTGGTCCGAGGTAGGGGTGTGGTTGGGAATATTGCATAGGGCTGACCCTTGTGAGGTGTGGTGGTGTGGTCACGGTGACATGGGTTGGTGGTCTGGGGGATATGGGGTGGTGGTCTTGGATGTATGGTGTTACCCCCCAGGGTATGGGGTGGTTGTGGGTGTGAGGTGTGGATGGGGATGTGGTCCGGGGGGAATGGGTGTGGTCCGCGGAGTATGGGGTGTGGGTCGGGGGTCTTGTGATGTGGGGCAGGGGTAGGGGGTTTTGGTCCTGGGGTCTGGATATTTTGGTCCACTGTAGGGGTGTGGCTTGGGGTAATGGGGGGTGTGGTCAGTTTATTGCATAGGGCTTGAACACTTGTGAGGGTGTTGTGTTGGTCCAGTGATATACGGTGTTGTCTAGGGATATGGGGTTGGTCTGAATATGGGGTGTGGTCTTGGAAGTATGAATTTGCTGTTGCTATAGGAGGTTCGCATGTTCTCCCCCCCCCCCCCGGTTTCGTAGTAATTGTGGGCCGTCAGCATAGTTGGCGGACCACTTAGCAATCCAACTTGTGGCTTATTGCTATTGCATGTAAGGTCGTTTATTTTCGTATGTAATTATGTCCACTAAAAGTTTTGTTTTTAATTGATTAGTCGGTTCACAATCTGTTCAAACATTCCTATTTGTTGGCTTTTTTTTTAATGGAGATTTGCTACTTTTTGCATTTTTTCTAAATTTAGATGGCCACAGAAACAGAAAATCAATGTTGGCATTTTTTTTAAAATCGCGTTTCAGCGGCCATCTTGGAATTTCACAATGGCCCGCCATTTTGAACCGATAATATGCTATATCTTTTGGGCTTTTCAGCACATAGAAATGTAAGGCCACCATCTAAACGCTATGGTGGAGAATGGTCAATTCAAATGCAAACACAATTAGATCATGTGGGCTGTGCGGCCATTTGAATTCTCAATGGCCGCAAGGGAGGAGTTGTTTTTTGCCACCTATCTCTGAAGCTAGTAGAGACATGATTATGGCATCTCAACACATGTTTTTCCAGGGTCTAGAGGAATCCATTAAGACCATTACTAACGGCAATGACCACTTGTTTGGACGCGATCTTGAATTTCAAATGGCCGCCAAGGAAGAACCATGTTTTTGCCTACATTCTCGTCTCTAATACTAGTCAATTCTTGATTCTTGTGTCGTACCCAGGCTATACCCATGTTCAGAGTCCAGTTACTCCAATACATGGTGAACAACAACGGATCATTGTAAATTGGCAGCCTCTTGAAGTTTGCCAATAGCTGCCAATAAAACCACTTTGGCCTATAAAAGTATGGCGAAACCATAGTGACATCTGCAGAGGTTCCCTCAAAATGAAAGGTTACAAGTCATTTACATTCTAAAATTATGTCTTTAACCACGGTTGTATTTGACATTTTGCTTCTGACAATAACACTTCGGTAACCGGCTCGCAATTCAAGATGGCGGCCTGTATGCTACATTCCAAAGGTGTTAAAAGCTCTAAATTACCACCAAAGCTAGAAAATATCCGCAGTATTTAGTTAATAACATCCATATTTTTTTCCCAAGCAAAACCTTTATTGATTCACTCACAAAGCATATAAACACCATGTAAATTATAGTCAATACATAAATTTCTATACATATAGATCCCTAAGTGTTTGATAGAAGGGGAAATAAGAGTTACATTATGTCTTCAAGTTGTCTATTAGAAGGTCACAGTGATGTTTTTGCTTTGTAATAGCTTATAATATTTAAGATGCAGCCACAATGACCACCTTCAAAGATCTCAAAATGATATCAAATGTCATACCTATATGTAATATATTATTTAGCATATACCACGAATTTACGATAAGTGTAAAAGGTACGAGATTTGTCTCTACATTACAAAATCATATTTGCCAGTTTTTATTTGGTTACATATGCTTAACTTTAAGATGGGGGTCAATACCTTACTAATATTACTAATACATGGCACTTAAAAGTTTTTAAGGATTCTGAAAGCTGTCATATTTTGCCGCCATATATGTCTAAAGGTTAAACAAGAGAAAAATCGATCAATGGCCTTTCTAACAGTTTCTTCTAGTTAGAGTAGTCAAAGACAATATATAATGGCACACATTGCTTTATTTTTTCAGCATAATGTTTTATAGGCGAAGGGCCAACCAAATTCATGCTAGTTTTTTGAGTTACCTTCCAGATCACTACAACCTAAGCACACCTTGATTTTTGTTAGTTTTATGATAATACACAATAAGACAAGGTTTCATAGGTGGTGCTAATTAATTTTGTTGCGGTCACCTCAGAAATCCAAGAATGGCCGGCCAAAATGGCTGCCGTTTTGGATAACGACAGTAATTTTTGAGGGTAATGCCTATGTGCTGTCTCCAATCACCTGTTTCTTGGTGTCATAATTGAAAGATAATTTAATTATCTACAGGATCGATCCAACTTTTGTGGGTTTTAATGTTATCTACACACCGTTTTTGTGGTTTCCAAAATCATACTTAGCCATTTGTTTTTTTCAAAAAAATGATGCCGTAATGAAATACATTTTCCTCCCCCCATATATCAACATTGTTCTTCATAAATGGATCAAGACTTCTCAGAATTTGCCCTCATATAATTTGCATTTTGTGTGAAAAGCACATGGGATCATAGCAAGTTTAACTTGAAAGTTTATAGTTGGTCTAAGATGGATGGGGTCTTAATCACCAAAAACGCCATTTTTGCACATTAACTCTCTAAACACAATAACAAATGTGTGTCAATACCACATAAAATGCTATATGACAGGTTTTGATCACCTAACTATAATAAATCTTGTTTCAGTTTCTGCAAATGGCGCTTACTGATTATTTTTGGGTAACCTCTAATAATCCAAATGGGCCGCTGTTTTGACACAAAGTAAACTTTTTTAAGGATAATATGTAAAGAAAACCTCCAATCAGCATGTGGTTATGTCATT
>JAMKCH010015560.1:0-47068 GCA_023653785.1 Ophioderma brevispina
ATCATCTATATTAGACCCTCAAAAAACACCTAGAAATTGAGAATCAAAATTCCCTATGAACACTGTGGTTATTAACCATAAGAGTTTGTTCTCTCTCTCCATCATACTCTCTCAAAGGCCATGCTCCATCTTGCAATAAACAGACTATAATTTGTTAAGATTTCATAACAACATCCACTACTGCTTTTCATTTCCATGTACATTTTCAATTTTGATTTGTTTTTCCAGACGAGTAGGTGCAGAGGAGCACATGGAAACTGCCGGCCAATGATGGCGCTCTTCTTAGTCATAGGTCTTGCCGTGGGGTCGCTGATTTCTGTGCCTTTTGTTGAAAGCATTTAATCATCTAAACATTTCATTACATGTAGGTGTGTAGGTAATCATTGCAAACCTTTTTAAAATTTTGTTCATACTGTTATCAAAGTCCTTTTGCTCTAAAAGTTTTAAGATTCAGTATACTTCATTCATACACACTGGTTTTTAGATACTATATAAATGGATATTTTATTACGTGAATTTCAATCCATAAAGTTGGTTTCCATTACACATGCTTTGGAATATTTCAGTGCAAAAGTCAAAGGTGGACGCGAGATTTCAAGTCATCCATATTTTTCTGTGATATGTAGTGATTCCATATAGAATAGACATGCAATAGATTCCCTAATTTTTATTTGGCTATATAAATAACTTATGAAAACAAAAGGTGATTTGTATATGTTTATATTTCAATAGAAAACATAGGCTGAATTTCCTATTTCCTCCTATAGAAAATTAGAAATTTCACAATTTTTGTATCAAAGAAACAGTTCTCAGGCTTAATCCTTTCAGATGGAGTATTTTTGATAGAAAGTTTTACACCAGTGCAAGAATTAGAATTTTCAGTTTTTTTAGGGACACCTGTTATGTGAAATCTCTTGTTGCACCTTTAATGCTCCTAAAACGTAAGTTACATTGGTAGCACCATATTCATGGCGGTATTCTCTTCAGTGCTTCCATATAGACCATAAGCATTTGTAAAAGTTCAAGAAATTGTTCGATTTTGAAGTTTGCTTGGTGGTGGTGGTGTCCAGTGTGGTACACAGGTTAATACATGTTAATTAGCAGACAACAGAAATAAGTCATTTCAATATCAACACAGATCCAGTGTGAAATTTCAACAAGTCATTTGTCGTATTGGCTCTGATGGCATTTGCTAGAATGTCAAAAGCTCAGCCCTCCAATACGGATGCCACTATGGAAAGATTGTTTTCTGCTCATATCATTTGTGCAGCACATAAATTATCTGTTTGATGCAAGATTGTCATTCCCAAATCTATGATAACCAGTTGAAAGGTTTGATTTGAATTGTATGTGCACATTTTTGGGGATGTGGGGGATTGCAAAGCAAAATAAAGCATGTGCTTTTGTGAGGTCCATCAGTCACTTGTGACCAATTCTGAAAACATTTATGTGTAGCTCAGTCTGTATGAAATTATGAGCTATACTATTAAGGAATGTATACAGAATCATTGTTGGGTGTGGATATACAAGGGGTAATCTCCACTGACCTCTACACCATGGAAACCGGCCTGGCGTACCGTTGAATAGTCACCCATTGAAACCACAGGAAGTTGCATTTTGCCCTCCGCAATATGGCTTCACTTATTGTCAAAGTTAAAGGAATTTTGTATTTAACAATAGAACATTTGTGTGGAATATGTGCACCAGCAGGTGTATGCATTATTTCCCCCATATTGCAAAAGGGCAAAAACCAACTTCCTGTTGTTTCAATCAGCGACTCAGACCCGCTATATATCCATGTGTAGAGGTCAGTGGTAATCTCACATAAAAGGGTAAAGGTCATAGAGGTCATTTGGGATTAGTATTCCTTTTGGTAGTCTTTTGGTATTTCTTAGATGATATATAGGTTTACCTGATGTATTTTTGAATATTGGAAATTAAAAATTCACATTTTGTTACATCTTTTTCTTTCCAGACGTGTTTCATCAGATCACCAAGAGACTGCTGGAGTCATGATGTCCCTCTTCCTGGTTTCAGGATTAGCAATTGGATCTGTGTGTTCACTTGTCTTTGTCAAAGGATTTAACAAGTGGATGTAGTATATATAATCTTGTTTCAAGTACTAATTTTCAGTACTGATTAAAGGGGCATTTTGTGATCCACAGCCTCGTCCCCCGACCTACCTCAAACAAGTTGAGATTTTTATATCATCTGAACTGTTGGCATGAGTATAGTATGTGTGCCAAATCTTGCATGCATATTCGATCTACTCTAAAAGAAATTTTGTATTTTCTGTCTGTAAACAGACAGAAATTACAACACAGTGGTCTATGGGGCAGCGTGTTTTGAACATTCACTCATAACATTAAAACGCACTGTCACAAGCAACTGAAATTTTGCAAATAACCTTTCTTGAGGATGTCTTGTGAATCATACACAAAAATGAAGGTGCTAGGATCACCAAATGCACCTTTAAATAAAATTGGCAATAGCAGGTCTGGTACCATATTCAAGCCTTGATGCTATCTTGATGTCCATCAAAATTTGCCATGTAATCCCAAAATGGTTATTACGCTGCCATGAGTAACAGTAATGATACCGATCCTGTGAAGTGCAATTAACTGATTGATTTACTTGATACTGTTGTACCCCACTTGTCCGGTTCTTTTTCCCCCCTTTCTTGATACTATAGAATAAAATTAAATGTTTTAGCCACTGATATGTATCTATCGTCTTGTATGAAATAGCCAAAACCTTTATTTTAAATAGAACAATGAGGCAACAAGTTGTTTGTGTCTAATTAATGGTATCTTGTGTTATATGAGACAATAGATACATGTCAGTGGCAAAAAAAACCTTTATTCTCACCGGTGCCATCAGCACTGTTTTTTTTTTAGGGAGAAACGGGCGATGGAGGAAAGACATTCTAATAGCCGAAAATAAGCTGATTTTGAATGTTTTTGCCATGAACTCCAGGGGGCGCGCCCCCTAAGATACGCCACTGATTCTCATTGTTAAATCATTTCAAATCCCCCAAGCAAGAAGCTGTTATTAACATGACTAAAATTATGGTAGATTTTACCCAATGAATTTGACTGTTTAAATCAATTTGTCTCATTCAAAATGGCATTGAGCAGTGTGAATATTGCATGTTTGGAGAATGTTGTCATTATCTTTACTGAGTAGTACCTGAAGTGTAGTAAAAGGGCATTTTCTGCATCAAAAAGGGCATAGTTACATCATATCCTTCGCATTTACTGGATTGTAGTTCCGTTAATGAAATAAAACGTGATATAGCAGAGGTGCATAGGGTATAATGTAATTATGCAAAAAAACTAACTCAAAAGTCTCATTTGAAATTTAAGACAAGTACTATTGTCAAATGGAATGTTAATTGAATGAAAACTGCCATTGTATCTTGATGAATTTTACATTCAGGGTATATTCATGAGTGTTGATGTTAAATATATGTGGGTAGAGATGCCATAAGGTATTCAACACAATGTAACTACATGAGCAACTGTATCACTAATAACCTAGTTAAATTACAATATAATTATTATATTTCATGAAATATCAACTAAATGCAGTCCAGCAGTTTGCAAAATTTGTGAGACAAGCCTCCTGGCAGGATTATATTCCATTTTATTGTACAGGGTCCCATCACATCAAAAAGTCCCATCACATTTTAAATGCCTCTTTTTTGTTTTGAAAAGTTGACTTTTGGGACACCCTGTACTTCTCCATAATATGGGTATAATTGATGAGATCATATTTTGCATCTACCAATATCTTGTTTCCTAATTTGTATTTATGTGTGTTGTGCCAAAGAAGTAATTTGCTTAAGAATTTTTTCTACTAATTAAGAGTAGATGCCAATAAGTTTATGAATGTTCTCAGTCATCCATATTTGTAGTATGAAGTATAAATTAAATCTGGTCAACTGGACTTACTTTAATTGTTGTGGCTACATTATCACAACCAATCCAGATGCATCATCAGGCCGACTGATAGTGAAGCGGCACTTGGTCGCTGACCCAAAAGGGGTGTTAAAGAAGCCATATATGTGAAGTGGGAGAAGCCATCACTGAACAGGGAAGGAGGACTGCGACATAATTTTAGCAGGGCCTACAATACTGCTATCAAGAAGATCCCTCGATGATTTAATTCATCAAACCATGACAATTCAACCCCGTCACAGATCAGCGATCAAGTGCCACTTCAAAATCAGTTGGCCTAATGATGTGTCCTGGATTGGATGTGATACTGTAGCCACGACAATAAAAGGTATGTCCAGTTGACCAGATTTAATTTATACTTCATAGTATACTCTGTAAACCTAGAAGTATATACAAAGTAATCAATAAACTTTCTCACAAGGAATGCCTGGTATGTTGACTTATACGACAAGTATTTTGTGTATCGGTGTAAGAGATATATTTTGTTCGTACATCGTGCACTGTGTCTTAATCACGCACAATTTCATGGATTTAGACTGCGCCTAAGAGTTTACAAGCGCGTTTGAAAGTAAGGCGCGATAATGCTGCGCAGCACATCAATTAATTTACTTTGAACTTCTAGGTTTACAGAGTATAGATGCCAATGTTTCCTCTCCCTGTGCAAAAACCCTACTGTCATTTCTCTGTTCTCACTATCTTCCTCAGTGTTTTGACAAAGGATCAACACTCATGGATGTGTTTCACTGTATAATTTTACAATGTACTGTGTTTTAGCGGTAGTTCAGGGCAAACAAATTATGCAGCTTTACTTTGAACAGAGTAGTTTTAATTTCATTATTTTCTGTTAATTTTAACTTTTTTCTCTTATACTTTGTTAGATAAAGCTTGTAAGCTAAAGCTTATTATAAAACATTATTTCGGGTTTGTTAGATAACCTTGATTTGATAGTTAAAAGGGCATGACCTGATTTAAAGACACTATTAGTGATTCCCCAAAAAGATATTTGAAATTTGCTGGAATAGTTTAAGAGTGAAGGATAAATCTGCAGAATTTCTATAAGTACTTTTTTCCAAATGAAAAATTGAGAGAAAATGAAGAAAACAATAATATTCAAGAAATCAAGCCTCCCTTCAATTACGTATTGTTATAAGTGTCCGTACGGACAGTTTATATGACTAAAATAGCCAATTTTGTCTTTATTAGACTGCATTTGGTCTTATCATTTGTAGGGTATGTTAGGATACCAATACTTGTTCCAGACATGCAAAAAATCTTATTTTTGATGATTTTTTCATTTTTATGATTTATCAAATCACTGATAGTGCTTTTAAGTATACAAAGTTGGCCTTCGCCCCAAAACTCCATCTGTAAAGTTTCATGCTGTCGCCACAGATATTTCAATCAGTTTTGTGAGAGCTTAAACCTGATTTTGTAAGCCCATGTAAAATTAATATTGGTAGATCAAAATAGAGCCATTTTTGCTCATAACTTCCAAACCAGACGTCCTTTAGTCCTAAGATTTCACAGAATAAATAAGAAAAATAGTAGCTTTCTGCAGATACCAAAATTTTGACCACTTTCGGTAAAATCTGGGGTTCTTTGGGATTAGAATATTAGCCCGATAACTAATACAGGTATTGTTTGTATCTGCCTTGTCATTTCACACAAGCAAGAGTATTATTTTAAGTGGAACAGTGGCTGTCCACCGTATAAAATTACAGACAACGGTAGATACACACAAGGCTAACATACCTTTTTTCATTCTGTAACACGTATTAAATATAGAGTAATTAGTGTTGCTGTCAATTAGGGTAGATTTTTACCTAACAAATTACCAAAGCTTGTAAATAATCGGTTTTTTTTTGTTCTTACAATGTTCCTTTGATTGGCACCGGCGTGGGTGTGCAAAACACACACTAGCCATGGGTAATATCATCGTATATCAGAAGCTAGGAAAGAATAACAGGGATTCATATTTATTTACTATTTAAACAAAGTTTGTTAGATCACCTGGTTGAAGTTGTTAGGTTACATGGATTCAGGCTTTAGATAACCTTTAATTTTTTTTAGATCCTTGGTTTAAGTTTGGTTAAGTAAAGGCACATCAGTGATTAGCTATCAAGAAATCCTCAAAAATCAGATTTTTGCATGTCGGTAACAAGTACAGGTATCGTAACATACCTGCAAGTGATAAAACCCATAAGGCAACCTTAATAAGGACAAATCAGAAATTTTAGTCATTACTGTCCCACGGACAGTTTTACTACAACACGCAATGAATGGAGGATCCGTATCTTGGAACACTGTCGTTTCCTTCCTTTTTCTGTCAAATCTTCAGATGGAAAAAGTACTTATGAAATCCTATATACTTTTCCTTCACTTTTAAGTTATTCCTGTAAATTTCAATAATTTTTTTCAAATTCACTGAAGGTCTTAATCTTGGTGTAAGTTTGTTAGATCACTTGTTTAAGTTTGTTAAATAATCTTGGTTTAAGTTTGTTAATACCTCTGGTTTAATTGTTAGATAAACCGTTGTTAGTTTGTTAGCTAAACATTGGTTAAGTCGTTCGATACCTTGGTAAGTTTGTAATAATCTTGGTCTAAGTGTGCTAGAAACCTTTGTTTAAGTTTGTTAGATAACTTGGTTTAAGTACGTTAGATAACCTGGTTTAAGTTTGTTAAATACTTTGTTTAAGTTTGTGAAATAAAGTTTGGTTAGAAACTTGATTAGGTTGTTAGATAACCTTGATAGGTCTTGTTGGATAACCTTGATTAGATTTGTTAGATACCTTGATTTGGGTTTGACAGTGAACCTTGATTCAGGATTAAGCTAACCTTGATTCATGTTTGTCAGAGAAACCTTGAAATTAAGTGGACAGTTTTACAGAAGATTTAGGCAGTAACCTTTTACAGGTTTATTAATTTCTTTCAATATTTTGTCTATCAGCAATTGCTGAAGCCACAATCAGTAATGTGATACGGGTACATAACTTGACATAACTGTTAAATTGTCATCGATATGATTTCCCTTCAATGTTGAAAAATGTACAATACAGTATAATAATTAATAGGATATTTGTTAATTTTGTTAAATAGGTCATTGAAAGGTGATCAATGAATTTTATTTTCATACTTAGAGATAAATCAAGGTGATTATTTCATTATTTTTCACACTCTAATTTTTGTACATGGAATGGCCACAAGACTCAAAATTTATTTGCATATTCTCTTTAAATGGCAAAGGTAGTAATGCCACACAATTGTTCATGATTTTCAATATTTTAGAAATTTTGCTAGTTTTGGAATCTATATATGTGCCAAATATTTACAAGCCCAACTTAGCACCTGGTCTACTGATGGGATCGAGGTGGGATAAGGACATCACATAGAGCTACAGCACTATTCAATAGGCTATTTATACTGATTGAGCACAAATTTTAAAGGCACCCTACCACCACATACCACCGGGCAGCGCTTTATTTCTTGCCCAGCATTGACGTCACATGGCACATAGTCTATAACAAACATAATTTAAAGGCTGATTCAGAGATTAACCTTGTCCATACCTGACCTGTTAGGCCCTTAGGGAAGGTTGTGACATAATGAAGCCCACCCATTTTCACCCCTTAACACAGCATGCAACTTATGATGATGCCACAAAGACAAGACTTGATTAGTGGACTGTTGATTGCCAGAGTTGACCAACTCCGAGTACATGTCATACTTACTTGTAAGTGCATCATTAACCCCCATTTATGAATTCATTCATGGTCTTAACACATACTGTAGACTGTGGTGGGTCCTTCCAGGCATTTGCTACTCTCATGCTGAAGGTTTTCTCCAGCAACTGTAGTCTTGTATACTGCTTCTGGTTTTTATAGCAGATAGGCAGCATCCTATGGTATGTCTTATAACTACACATAAAGTTTTAATGCTACATCAAAACAAAGTATCTAATTCATCTCAAATTTTGAATTAAAGGTGCATTTTGTGATCCTAGGACCTTATGGTTTGTTTATGGTTCACTAGATATCTCCAAGAAAAGGTCAATTCCAAAATTTTGGGTGATTTGGTCGAGGCATGCCCCATAGGCCACTGTGTTGTAATTTGTCAGTTTACAGATACAAAATGACAAATTTATGCCCGAGTAGATGGAATTTGCACGTAAGATTAGGCACACATACTGTACCGAGGCCAACGGTTCAGATGATATAAAATCTCACCTTTTTGAGGCGAGTTGGAAGGACCAGGCTGTGGATCATGATATGCCCCTTTAAAGGCTGACTCAGAGATTTTGAAATATATTTTTTTCATATATTAATTAAAAATAGTCAATTGTAACTAAAGATAGTCACCTAAAATGCTCAATTCCAAAGTTTGAGATGAATCATATTTTTTGTTTTGATGCAGTAAACATTTATGTTTAGTATAACAGTGCCATAGAATACTGTGAAACAGAACTAATGGATCCAGAATTTTATAGCCAAGTTGTTATTTTCTGTATGAAGGACTTCAATTTGAGCTTAGTATTTCACGTAGTGATTAGTCTATGGACAAGTATTATGCACATGCAAAAAACATGTTTTGTTTGAAAATTAAGGGCACCCTCATTGGGAAAGATCTCGAATTTTTTTGTGTAATTAAAAATAGTCATCAAGAACTAAAGATAGTGACCTAAATGCTTAATTCAAAAGTTAGAGAGGATCGGATTTTTTGTTTTCATGCAGTAAACATTTATGCACAGTATAACAGTGCCATAGGGTATATTGATTAAATCCGTAAATGCCATTTTTTGCCACTTTTCAAATCACAGAGTGGACACCTGCCTTGTGTTTGGGGGACCCTGCTCCTAGATCTAACAAGACAAACAATGCTACCTCCCTTTTTGTGGTGATCATCAGGTTGGTAGTCATTTCCCTCTAGGGACACAAGGGATATAACAATTCTGAATCCGGAATTTTATAACAAAGTTGCGATTTTCTATATGAAGGACTTTGATTTGAGCTTGGTTATTTCACACTGTGATTAGTATATGGACAAGCATTATGTATGTATATGCAAAAAACCTGGTTTGTTTGAAAATTGAGTGCGCCCTCATTGAAAAATCTGAGTTATCCTTTAATGTAATGTCTGGTCTTATATTCACTTTTCATGTCCATTAGCAAAATTCATAGTAATGACAGCTTGTAAAGAAATCAACTTTCATTGGCATTTCTGGGTACAGGGTTGACCATATTTCTTCTTTAAAGGCTGATTTAGAAATATAACTTTTTGTTTGTTTTTTTACAAATAGTCAACTAGAACTAAAGATAGTCACCTAATATGCTTAATTCCAAAATTTTGAGATGAATCGGATCTTTCATTTTGGTGCGGTAAAAATGTATGTATTATGCAACAGTGCCATAGGTTACTGTGTATAACAAAAATTCCGGATCCGGAATTTTAAAACGAACTTGTGATTTTACATATTAAGAACTTCTATTTCAGCTTTTCTATTTTGCATAGTGATTAGTATGTGGACAAGCATTATGTATATGCAAAAAAAAATTGTTTGAAAATTGAGGGCGCCCTCGGGAAATTGGCACTAAGAGTTTATTATCTCAATCTCATTGTTATGTTAAAAGATGAGAAATGTCTCCAGATTTGTAGGATTTTTGGGGATTACAAAATGCTTCCCTTTTTGTCACATTGAATTGTTTTCATATCAGACAGGGTTCAGTTTTTACTCATTATATTAAGTTCCTATTGCACATCTATAAAATCTTTAAGCACTGATAAACAACAGTCATAGTATCTTACCCCAAGCTGTTCAGGAGTCCAGCCTCAAATTAGGAGTGAACTCCCCAATTTCTAATCTGTTTTTTGGGTTCGGCTGCAAGAGGGCATCACATGGATGCTGGTCCAAACCTAACCTAGAATGTTTACACTTTTCACTAAATGGTTATTTGTCATGGGCTCATGCACCTGGTTCAAATTATTGCAATAGGAATTGTGTTGTGTTCGATGTGATCAGCGGCTCCAAAACCAGTTAGCTGAGCAGTTTGACTGGCAACGTTATTAAACTTGATCTAATCAGAGGAATAAAGTTCAGTCATGCGTGTGACCTCACAAATGTAACACCGGGACAAACTTATTTGGTTCGCATCAGGCCGCAGTCTGGATATTGGCTAAATAGATCAGTAACACCAATGTTTGTGAACACCATTAAGATTGTATGTTGCGGTAACTTAACCTGACACTGCAACCATTATGAATGGATATTGCTATGGTTTCCAGGGTACATCCTCGTCACCTTTTTTTCCAAGGAATCGTTATAGCCCATATTATTAAATGCCCAATATGTAAACAGTTGGGCCGACTTATTTCGAGATACGAGGCTCTAACACGTTTACAAACGTGCTAGTAACGGGTGTTATATGATGGTATTTCTTTTGTATGACTATGTATACTAAAAATTTTTTCCAAAAATATTTTATGGCTTTTAGCCAGTTCTAAGTAAACAGGAATTAAAAGAACTGAAAAGTCAAAATAACAAATTAAACACTCAAATGTTTCAGGTCTGTTCTATAATGAAAAGGGAATAAATTTATTTCAACCAACAGGAAATGTATTACTATAGGGATCAACCAAAGGTCACAAAGGGAGGCCGGGGGGTGATGAAATTACTAGTATTATGAATATTGTTGTCATGGCCCACTCATTTACATTAGAGGGAGGAGCCCAAAGAGAGAGATGCAAAGCGTTACGTCATCTTTAGAAATTCATCGTATCGCATGTTTTGCCGACCACAATAGAAAACATAGAGTACCAAAAACAATAGAAAGCAATGGCTCCTCCGCTTCTTCCACAGTATGTGGAAGAAGGTGCCGCTTTTGCATATACACTGTAAGCGGGTAGTGATACAAATTGATGTATGTGTTCGAGGTTGCCAGGTGTAATAGTGCACCTGGATCATTTGCCTCAATACTCTTTTTTTCACATAAGCAATGCGCGCTTAGGTGAAAAGATGTATCATTGAGGCGGTTTATTTAAATCAAGACACTGAGTGTTCATGTTCATTCATTGTGTGGCCAGGGTAAGGACAAAATTTAACCCACAACATCCAAACAACGGTATTTTTGGCGGATGTTTGTAGGCGAATTGACATTAAGTTATTACAGCACCCAAACTATAATTTATTCCGGCAATATAACATAATTGTCAGCGCCCAGTAGGCGATGGTTTGAATGAGGCTTCACCCTCTGAAGGAGCCCAGCTAGTTCTTAGGTTTGTTAATCTGAGGCTGGTAATCTTGAAGGGAATCTAACTTGAGATCAAGGTTTTAAGCCAGGGTAGGCATTCTGAATGAATGAAACTTTTTATCTGTAACTGGTACAACATATCCATGAGAATTTTCTAACCTTTACATCACATTTTTAGAATATGTTGAAAGATAAAAGGTGCATTGATGAAAACTTACCAAGGTTTAAGCTTGGTCAAGTAAAACTCCATTGAGAATACAACATAAAATACCAACCATTGAAATTGGACATTAAACTTAAAGCTGACAAGTGAAGCAGTTCGAATATGAACAACCTGCATTTTTCCAGATAACCCTCGGTGGTTAAAGTCTTATCCTGAAGGTGATTACATTGGGTCATGCTGCTTGCCGCCCTCAGTGGCAAACTTGCTTGCAGGAGTGAGCTATTGCAGTCAAGCGGCCCTATCGGCTGGAACTAAGTCATGAGCGGCACCGCTCCAGAGTTGATTTCATCCACTTATGGAAAGAGAGATTGATGTATTGGCTTGACGCTTGCGGCTTGGGACACCGCTAGCGATTCTGACATGTTTGCGTAGTGACGTAAATTCATCAAGCGGCAAGCGCCATGACACTATGCAACGACCTTTACTGTATGAAGTTTAAATGTTCCTCAGGAGAAAACCCATGTAACTGGGTGACAGACTGAAGGTTGAAGCATGTATTTATCATACCACTAAAATAATTTTTAAAGGTGCAAAGAGGGATTTCACATATCAGGGTCCCTAAAAATTTAAAATACTGATTTTGCCCTGCTATAAGCTTTCCATCAGAAATATACCCGCTAAAGGATCTGAGAAAGAAATGTTTTTCTTTGTACAAAAATTGTGAATATCTGATTTTCTTATAGGAGCAAATAACAACCTTGTTTTTATATGGAAAAATAAGCTAAAGACAATCACCTTTTCTCTTTAAGACATTTCTGTGGTCAAATTCAAGGTAAGAAATTTAGTGGTGTCAAATTTATATGAAATTAATTACTATTATTGGACACAATATTTGGGTCCTCAAAAATCTCTGTTGCACCTTTAATAGCAGGAAATAATTCAGGTTTTTTTAACCTTTTTGTTTGGTAAACAGCTTGATTTTCAAGTACTCCCCCATTCCTAGGATTTGTATGTCTCGGCTACGCGGTCCATCAACCTAATAATTTTTTTGTATTATGCTTAGTAGGCCGACGCAGTCATTGACATTATAATATGGGAAAAATAATTCTCTGATGGCATGATAAGAAAATATCCAATCAGTTAAAAAGTTACCATTTTCTGGGTAATTGGCAAGGATGGAACAGGCGTTTCGATAACCTGACCCATCTGATACACTTTTTTCTAAACACTTATGAATTCGGAAACCTTAAACGTGCTTTAGTCCGTGAAGGGTGTCAGAAAAAAGTGTCAGATGGGTCAGGTTACGGAAACTCCTGATTGAACAAGAAGTATGTTTTACGTAATGAATGTGGCTCCACAACTAGATCACCTATGTTGAAACGGACTAAAATATCTATGGTATATAAACACACATTTCTGTTATTACTACAATGAAGGAGTTATGGAATTACAGTAAAAAAAATTTAAAAGGGTCTAATAGTCATGATCCAAGGTCCATGACTTCTCGATGTATGCCTGTAATCTATTTTACCTCATAAATCCACAACCATGGCAAACTACTACATTTGTTAATCATTGTGAGGACACAAGAAAATTAGTGCATTGTGTGTCCGAAATAACCCAAGAGTTGAACAGTTAGAACAAAAATTATCTTCATATGGATACAGAAAACGGCTCACTCCTTTCAACAGAGGTATTAAAATATGTTTTGCATGGCAAGTAGTTTTAGGAATGCCAAGTTTACCAGAATACACTTAAGATTTTTGGAAATGTTAGAGCTACATAGAAGTATTTAACTTGTAACAGAAAACTTAATCGAGTCTGAAGTCCAAATTTTGTGAACAAATGTGTGTGTGTGTATAGTTGTTATAAATCAGGTCACTATTTGTACATATTTCTGAGTAAGATACCATAAATTTACAATATTATACAAATATTAATGTACAATGTATTTTTATATAATCCCTCTGTACAATTTCACTCTATATTTTAAGATCTGTTTTTGTCAACATGGTACTAAACATGAAATTAAAAATCCTTCTACAGCAGGGGTGTCCAACCTTTTTGACGCAGGGGCCGCAAACAAGTAATCCGGGCTCTCAAGTTTGATTTATGACGTGCCTACAATAACAATACCAGAAATGCAGATTTTGGGTCAAATTTAACAAATTTTCCATCTTGTTGACCTTTTTAGCAAATTTGGAAAAAATTTGGCTTAATTTTGAGGAAATTGGACTAATTTTCCCACAATTTTTAGAAAATTTTGGTTTCAGACTGATGAAATTGGACTAATTTTCCAACGTTTAAAACGTTCGGTTTCAGATTAAGGAAATTGGAACTAATTCAAATAATATTTTTGTAAAATCTATTATTTAAGACTTTTATGCATTTAATTGTTCTGGGAAGTACCTCGCAGGCCGCAGGTTGGACACCCCTGTTCTACAGAGAGGCTACCACTAACTTCTTTTGTCTCCAAGACTATTTGTGTGCAAAAACCTTGTCAGGCAAGTTGGGTGTATGTTCCAATTGTTTTAGGACCCCTGGCAGCCAATTTCATGGTTGTCATTTACTAGAAAAGATTGATGGCCTTTGACCTAACCTAATCTGCATATCCAGATAAAAGGAGGTTGAAGGTGTGACATGCATTTGGCATTAAACACAAATTCATCCCTTGTACATATTCTGAAGAAACTCAAACAAGAGTTAGTAGTCGTAGTAAGGGTGTGCCACTTACAAAACACACAAGGTCTCTATTCACAAGTCCATAGACAATGTATAGAAAAAGTAGAGCGAGTAATCAAAAAGTTTTGAAGTCGTACCAAATCCCAAGCTCAACCTGGAAACCCAGGGATCAATTTTACCGGAAGTGTGTCAAAAAGATCTGTGTTTCAGAAAGCTACTATTTTTCTCTTTCTCACCCTGTGAAATCTTAGGGCTAAAAGACCTTTGGTTTGGATGTTATGAGCAAAAAGGTGCCCCCATTTTGGTCAACCAATACTCAGTGTTCTACGGGCTTATAAAATCACCTTTTCAGCTCCCATATCATATTGAAATATCCAATCAAGATCAAAACTTTATATAAATTGTGTCATCCCCTTTAAAAATTGACATACATGATAAAATGGACTTTTTAGCTCAAATAGGGCAACCAATATTTCCCCGTAATAATTCAGTTGCATATTACATCTACAATTAAATACTACCAGAATCGCTTTGTTCAGATTTACATATTGATCTTGGGTCCCAACCACATTGTGATTAAATATCAAGTAATGCTTTCACTGCTTTGGTAAAATGTTAGTTTCACTATTGTTAACAAGCTTTAATCAAGTGCAAAGTTTGATGATGGCTGCAACATTGTTTCTCATCAACACAAAACAATCAACATGCTGCAAAGCCTGTGTCCATTTAAGATTATATTCTGCATAACTGGCTTTAATATCAATTAACTGTAATGGGTTGATGTTTCTTATTGTTTGTGGTGACTCGGCTGTTTCGATTTACTTCCTCTTGGATCCACTCAAGATGTTGAGAAACTTTCCTCTCGTCATCTCACGAGCTGGAAACAAAAATGATAAAAACAGGAAAGCTAATCAGTAAGTTATTCTTAGAGGCTACTTCTCCCCAAACTAACCAATATCTGTGAAATAGTTGTTTAAAATCCCATTAGAGGTGCTTGTTCTGATTTATGTCTATTGTGTTCTCTACATGATATGAGAGCATGGCACTTATGCTAACACCCCATCAAGTACTGTGAGAAACAAGCTTGCGTTTTGATGGTAGAAGCAATAATGCATATTGCAAAGCCGTATTCAATATTAATGGTTAACCATTCAATCGGCGTTTTTTTGTTTATATCTTGGGAATGAAAAGGATTTGAAGACTCAAATTTCAGGAAGACAATGAGAACAAGATATGGCCTTTCATCTGATATCAAAATTAATACTACTTCCAGGTAAATTGGGGGCCCAAAGACGATCGGAACATGCACCTTAACATCAACATTTGACGGTAAGGAGACCTAAACTATGGAAGGGTACCCCTTCCTACAAATGAAATGCCACTGCAACACTCAAAATCTGCATATTTGAGAGTTTAACAATCAATCTAAAATTCACCTCTACCAATTGATTGGCCATAGAAATAGGGCTTGCTTATTCAGGTAAAAGTACCTCGCGCACATGCGGTTGCTGGTTAAGTCTTCCTGGTCAGTAACGAGATGGGATTTAGGAGGTACAGCTACTAACAATTCATAAAATAGCGACAACTTACTTACAAACACAAGATGAGATAATGAAGATGGGAAGTTTTTATGGGAATTACCACTGCCCTAACATTTTGCAGGTAAGAAATCATCTGACAATATAGCTTTTCCAATCAGTTGAAGTACCACTTTCTATTTTGATTAAAATATGTCATAAATACAATAAGACAACAGAGCTGTGTGGACTTATCGAATGTCAAACACCTCCACTGATCCATTCAAAGCCCTATGACATTAAATCCTGCATGCAGACAAATATCATGCACATAGCCAGGAGCCGGGGATACTGGGGATGATCCAAACCACAGCGGCAGGGTCCAGGTGGCTGCTTAAGGCTCCCAGCAGGGTCCAGGGCCAAATCCCCCAGAAAATGTGTTTTTTTTGCAATTTGTTAGGCACCGGGGAGTGTGTGCTCCCTCCGCACGCCCCTTGCTACGTGCATGAATATGGTGGTGAAATAAGGTTGGTAAATTATGTGCTTCTGGACAATGAGTCTTGGATGTTAAAGGTGCAACGAGAGATTTCGAGGCACCCAAATATTCTGTCGTAATAGCAATTTCATAATAGATTAGACACTCAATAGATTTTTTACCGTATTTATGTGGCAGGAGAAAAAAGGCGATTTTATTTGCTTCATTTCATTATAAAACAAGGCTGAATTTCGTATTGCCTCCTTGCGAAATTAGAAAATTTCACCACTTTTGTCCCAAAGAAACAGTTTTCAGATTAATCCTTTCAGGTGAGGTTATTGTGATGGAAAAATGCTCTACATCAGGGCAAAACTCAGTACTTTTGATTTTGTTTAGGGACACCCTGAATGTGAAAACTATCGGTTGCACCTTTAGTTGTATGCATGACCAGTTGAAAAAGCTTTGATATTGTAATTATGTGTCCCAAGGTATGTACCAGCAAACTGACATGATCTAAAACCGGGTTGGTCAAGAAAACACTCAATTTGGCAACACGCAGTTCTCACTAATTTGCTGGCCTGTTCAGATCAGCAAAAATACATTTCTTTGCACCGGCACAAAACATGTATATTGTTACTTACATTCTTCCAAAAACGAGTTGGTATGCCAGATTCTGTAAGCCCTTGATTTTTTCCATTGAGATTAGCAGTGGTAAGACTACCAAGCTCTGAAAGAAAAACAAAAATGCAAAGCACAACTTAAATTCCCAAATAATTTAAGAAGCAGTGTTAAAGGCACTCTTTTTATTAACGATACTCACATGTAAAAGTAATTAGCATGCGTGTGTTGTGGGAAATGGCTGTATAGTGGCATAGGTTACACACTTAACAATATTAAAGTCCATTTTGTGATCCTATTGTACTTATCTTTTGTTATTACTTCACCTAGAAGTGCTCAAAGATGGTTATTTTCAAAATTTAGTTGATTCTAGGTTGCATTGTTAATATATGCATTAGTGATCATGAGGCCCCATAGGCCAACTGTGTTGTAATTTCGTTTATGGACAGACAGAAGGTTAAGCAATATTCCAGAAGTAGATCAAAATTTGCATGTAAGATTAACAATAAATAATAACGGTCCTCCAACAGTTCAGAGGATGTAAACATCTCAATTCTTTGAGGGAAAATCAGCCCAAAACGAGGCTGTGGATTCACGGAAAATACCCCTTTAAACGGTCAACTCACCATTGAGCATGTCGAGTATTTTTCTCAGTGGCTTCCCAAGGGGGAGAAGTGTTGTGTGCAAGGGGCTGTAAAATGAATCAGAAACAAACAACTTATTATAATGAGAACAAAATCCAGATTTGGACTTGGTTGTTTATGTTGTCATATCGAGAGTTGACAGCAGAAGGACGTAACTCCAGGACTGGAAAGAAATATTAAAGAATTTCTCTAATGCGTGCTGTAAATACTGATTGTGAGAAAGGTGAAGTTAATATTTTATACTAAGCAAATCTATTCATTACTCAAAATGTAACAACAATAAGCTCATATATGGGACTGTAAGCAAACATTATATAAACAAGGCGAACTCCGTATTTAGCGATGCGTAAAATATGGCCCCGCCGAATTGTAGCGAAGCACTAACACAAGATAAATGCTAACTACAAACACCCCCACCCTCCCCAATACCACGACCCACACAAAACCCCACCACTCCCCACACCTCGCAAAACCCCACCCTCTCAAAAGCACCCCGCAACACCCACCCCCTCCCCAACAGCCACACAACTCCCCAACAGCCCACAACGCTACCAAACAGCAATGCAACCCCCCACCTCTCCCCAACACTCGCACACCCCACCCTTGGCACATCCCACCCCCCAACATACCCACCCCACCCCCACCCAAGACCGTAAACCCGGCGGTCCCCTTCCCCAACACGCCACCCCCCTTCCCCAACCACCCCGGACAAACACCATACCCCCTCCCCAACAACCAAGCAACGCAAACACCATACCCACCCGCAAACAACCTACCCACTCCCCAACCACCACGCAACACCCTCCCTCCCCAAACAACCTACCCCCTAAACAACACCCCACAACACATACCCCCTCACCAATAACCCCGCAACACACCCTCCCAAGGAGCGGCAATGCCAAAATCAACATACACACATTGAAAAATACAAACATCTCACAAAACAAACGCAAAAAAAACATCACCCAAAAAAAATTGCCAAAACAAAACATAACCACAATAAAACCGCAACACAACTCCCCCTCTCCCAACATCCCATCAAAAACCAAACCCCATTCCCCAACACCCTGCACCTACCCCACCCCCTCACACAACACTACGCAAACACCCACCCCCTCCCCAACAACCCCGCAAAAACAACCCCACCCCCTCCCCTATGGCATAGTAGTTCTGTTAGCGAGGAAATTTGATGTCCGACGTACCATTTCAGAGATACAGCCAATTATGCATATTTACAGTAGTTCATTGAATAATAGCCCAATATCACATACTTTCATATATTGCAATCCCTATGGCATAGTAGTCTCATGCGCGAAGGAATTTTGCATGATCTGACGTACGCTTTCAGGTTCACTACAGTTTGTTCATATTTAAATTAGCTCATTTGCATAGCTACGCCGCATATATCCCGACTTTCATATTGCCAAAAAGATGTGGTCACATGATTTCTTTCAGCAGCGCAGGCAATTTTAAGTTATCGATGTACCGATTGAAAAATATAGTTAGGTATTGATTTTTGCATATTAATTAGCTCATTTGACATTACTCAATTTGCCCAAAATACGCCCAAAAATCTAATCAGGTCGAGAACTCTTAGCCCGCTTCCTTCCACAAGTTAATCATTTAACGCCTTACAAGAACTCCAGAGAAAAGCTTGGACAAAGTTCCTTGCAGAGAATTTTTCATAAATTATGCAAATTAGTAGATACTTTAATTACCATATTTATTGCCCAAAATCTAATCAGGTCAAAGACCTCATCAACCCGCTTCTTTCCACCAATTTGCAATCATTGTCGCCCTTACGTAACTCCAGATAAATCATGTGCAACATGGGGTAACATTTTATCACCGACGGACGAACGGACGGACAGATGCTGCTCATTTTATAGTCCATTCCGAAACTCGTTTCGGCGGGGACAACAAAGAACAATTTTAATTATGAACCAGCAGAAATAAAGAAATTCTTTAATATTTCTTTCAGTGCGGAGTTACGTCCTTCTGTTTGTCAACCCGATTTTGGGTTACCGTTGTACTTTATCACAATCATTTATGCAGTGTGGTCTTTGCAAAATTTCTATTATGTTGTTTTAGAAATAGAGGGGGTGTTAACCCCAGGATTTTCACCATGGTTCTAGGAGGTTAGCTCTTGAAGGGGGTACAGGGATATGAGGGAAATACCTAGTAACAAGGCAGATAATGTTTGGGGTGTAAGTTTCTGAAAGCATTTAATTTGTACAATCGGTCTTCGAGTATATTTAACAAATGGCAGGAACCACAATATCACTCTTGTACATGGGTCAATATTAAAACTGATCACATGTGGGGGTGTTTGATAGAGACTTTCCATGCATTCATCTAGTCCATACGACTCGACAAAGGTTAGTTTATCCCATCAATCATAGGCTTAACTTTAAACGGAAGAATTCTCTCAATGCACTTGATCGATAGTAGAACACCTACCAGAACGTTTTGAAAGTTTATTGGAAAAAGAAAAAGACACCAAAAACTATGTTTGAACTTGACTACTGTCCTATTGCTATCTATTGTCCTATCAACAAAAAATACTACATCACCATCTTAGTACATAAAGACAAAACGTGTATTCGACATATTCACTTCAGTGTGCTCTATACATTGATACACATTCCAAACATCACAAAAACACCGGTCAAAAATGTGGAGGCCTTTCTTTCTTCTGGTAATTCATGTCTCTTTAAGCCCAATACATACTTACACTTTTTATGGCAGCAAATTCTGATACACCAGGAACTGTAAACAATAACAATAAAATGTTAAAGTACGTCCACAGCTTAAATGTTACTGCCCAAGCCCATTATACTAAACGTCAGCCTGGAAAAAGGCACTTTCTTGATTTACCCAGGGACCCTCAGTTATAAAGGATCGCTTAGACATCCAAAATAGCGTCAGGCATGTGGTTTGATTCGAAAATTTACTGAGTCAAAGAGCAGGCACGATGCTTTTGTGCAGATTTTTAATATGCTTCAAAATATCGTGGGCTATTAGTTCACGAGTTCATGTAGGAGTTGTGACATATTTAACAAGTAGTACTTCACACATTCTAAATTTTTTTTATGTATGGAACTTTGACCTTGGTAGGTGCGAACAGCGTCCCGCCAACTCACTCTCCGTTTATATTATTGATAATCATGAAATAAGCATGTTCGTGTCCTATTCTAGAAATAACGGAACAGTCCAAACACCTTGAGTGTGAAAATGCTTTTGAGGGACCGTTTCACAAAACTTGCACCATTTGTAAAAATCCTGTTGAATGACTGTAGAAGCATTCTATTTTTGTATTTATCCATAATTTCCTTTTTTTTTTCTTATACGTAGATCTAAATATCTTTTAAACAAGGTTGTGATGAATGATGAGTATGAGCTGTTATAAATCACTGCAACGCGTGGTTTTGTAACAAAACCTTTATTTAAACGCATTTTGTTTGCATGCAGCCGTATTTCAATTGGTATATCACATAGCATGTTGTCTGCATTCTTCTCAAGGGAGGAAATGTGGGAACTTAATTAGCAACCCCAATACTGTCTTGTCACCCATTTCTTTGTAACTTACTTTGTTCAGGCCAGAGATCTGGTGATGCCCTGTCCAGGGTCCTCAAACTCGTAGGGATCTCAATACCTGTAATAACAACAAGATGAGAACAAATGTAATTCTCTATTAAGATCAATAAAATAAAGCGGGTGCTTCGACCACATATGTCACCTGCCATCGTGGTTTGTAATGATGGCCTCATAGACCTTTGACCTTGCCATGTGGCAACCTTGATTTCATCAACAAATGGGGATCCAAAGGTTGCACCTATGACTCAGTTTGGTTCAATTGCAACTTCAACTTTCATTAGGCTATTTTACAACTTGACCCATTGTCCTTGTATGTGACCTTTGATCTCATCATTAATGAGGATCCCATATGGCATCTATGACTCAAGTTTACAAATGTCCAGGGGTTTTTTGGTGATGCTCAACTCAAATATAATTTTACTAAGCTTGAAATGATCAAAGTCCCGTAAAAAAACAATTTGAATGTTTGGCCGCCCCTATTGTCCAATCTGGCTATTAGCAGTCGGTAGGGAGAGTACAGTGAAAGTACTCCCGGGGAGTAGCTGCAGAGGTACTCCACCACTGGTGGCAAACATGGGTAACCTGTCAGTCACCTAGCAGGCAACTGCAGATACACTTAGAAGGGTACTGCTAGTAAACATAATCGGCTATCCATCCAGTGGTTTGTGTACTTTGCATAATTGCAGTCCTAGTTGAAGTCATGCATCAAGGGGGTCCCCCTGGAGAGCCCCTAAGCTCTGGTTACACCCAGGCTTGAAAAAATGTAAATTTTCCAGAGATATAGTTGTCATTTCTCACAGTTTCCCACTATATCTCCATGTATACAGTGTGAGCATAAAAACCCTACAGTCAGAAAGATTGTTTCTTCAAAGTTAAACGTTATTTTGCTTCAATGTTTGCGTTGGTTGTTAAAAAGATAAACAGGCTATCATAAATTTTTATTTGGTATCTTTCGGACTTTGGTTCAGAAACTATGTCAATTTTGCGGAAGACCTAAAAATTCGGTTTGGGGGCCCGATATTTGGCCATACCATGCGGAGAGACTGACACCGACGACACATACACATTATAGCAAAGACAATTCACACATGCAATTTCAGATGGTATCGTATCGATTTCTTCTCGACAAAAAACTATCATTTTGGAATAAAATGGTCTATTGTGTAACATAATTATAAGTAAATATCGTTCAAAAATTAAATTACCATGTTCAAATCATAAGAGTCAGTTATTGAAATCACTCCATATCCAAAAAAAAAATGTCTCAGTTTAATGACCATATGAAACTGCTCACTAGAGTTTTGTTTTATACAAATCGGCGTACGGTATTATTTTGCAAAATTGTATATTCAGCGTTCTTAAATTGCAAGAAGAATAACTAAAGCGAAGGCTTAGTTTTTCTGTAAACTAAATCGGACTAAAACTAAAATTCAATATCGCCTGCGGTTTTTTTTTCAAGTGGAATCAAACGCTCTATGGTTTCACTTTTTGCTCCCAAGTTTCGTTAATAGTTACAACCTATGAAATCTTGCTGAACCAAAGTAAACTGTGGTCTTACACCATGACCAGCTATCTTGAATTTTCTAATTTGGAATTCCAAAATTAGTGGGGCCTATAGGAGTGTCAGAGGCTGTTAATGAGGTGACATATTTAAACAAAGTAGTACTGCACAGTTCTAATATTTTGTATTAGTATGGAACTTTGACCTTGTAGTGCGAAAACAGCACGGTCCGCAACTCACGATTTGTATATTGATAATCAGGAAATGAAAATAAGCATGTTCGTTTGCCCATTCTAAAGAAAGAAACCGGGAACAGTCCAAACCACATGAGTGTGAAATGCTGTTGGAGGACAGTTCAAACTTGCAGCATTTGTCAACGCCTGTGAATGAATGTAGAAGCATGCTATTTTGTTATGTATCCATAAATTTCTATTTTTTTTATATACCGTAGATTTATATCTTTTAAAACAAAGGGGTGATGATGGATTATGAGTATGAGCTGTTATAAATAATTGCAAAGCGTGTTTTGGAACAAAAACTGTATTTAAACGCCATTTGTTGAATGAAAGCGTTATTTCAAAATTGGTAATATCACAGAGGCAATGTGTGCTGCAGGGCTTGCTAAGGGAGGAAAGTTGGAACTTATTAGAACACCAATACTTCTTGCACCCATTTCTGTGTAACTTACTTTGTTCAGGCCAGAGATCTGGTGATGCCCTGTCCAGGGTCCTCAAATCCGTAGTGATAGTCATCAATACCTGATTATAACAACAAGATGAGTAAAAAATGTATTCTCTATAAGATCAGAAAAAGAAAAATAAACGGTCCTTGGACCTGCATTATGTCACCTTGCCATAGTGGTGGTAATGAATAGGCCTCATATGACCGTGACCTTCGCATGTGACCTTTGACTGCATCAACAAATGAGGGATTCCAAGTTGCACCTATGACTCAAGTTTGTTCCAATTGAACTTCAACTTTTTCAATTGAGGTGGTAAATTTACTTTTCAGCCTATCTTACAACGTGACCATGCTTGGGATGTGACCTTTGATCTCATCATTAAATGAGGATCCCATATGCCATTCTATGATCAAGTTAGTTTACAACAAATGTCATAGGGTTTTGTTGTGCACAACCCAATATAGATTTTACTAAGCTTGAAAATGAGCAGAAAGTCGTAAAAAAACAATTGAAGTTTGGCGCCTCATGGTCCGAAGTGCTGTTGTCCTATTAGGCAGTCGGTAGGGGAGTACCTGTTGAAGATTTACTCCCGTGGAGGTAGCTGCAGAGGGACTCCACTACTGGTGGCTTATCATGGGTTAACTGTCAGTCAACTAGCAGGCAACTGCAGAGTACACATAGAAGTGGTACTGCTAAGTAACACATATATGCTATCCATTTCCAGTGGTTGTATTATATGTAGTTACTTAGTTGAAGTAATGCATCAAGGGGGTACCCATGGAGTAGCCTAAGTTCTGGGTTATACCCCGGCTGAAAACTGTAAATTTTCCAGGAAGATAGTTGCATTTCTCACAGATTCCCACTTTTCTAAGGTATACAGTGGGAGTCAATAAAAACCCGACATTACAGGAAAGATTTTTCTTCAAAGGTAAACGTTATTTTTGCGTCAATGTTTGCTTTGGTTATTCATAGATAAACAGGCTATAGAAGATTTGATTTGGTTCTCTTTCGGACTTTGGGTTCAGCAAAACTATGTCAATTTTGCGGAGAGACTTAAAATTCAGTTTGGCCGATTTCTAGCCAACAATGCGGAGAGAGACTGACACCGACGACACCATAACACCATTATAGCAAAGACAATCACACATGCATTTTCAGATGATATCGATTTCTTCTCGACAAAAAAACATATCAGTTTGAAAAAAATGGTCTATTGGTGTAACATAATATAAGAGTAAAATATCTTCCAAAATTAAATTACAATTGTTCAATCCTAAAGAGTCAGTTAATTGAAATCACTCCATATCAATGTCTAAGTTCATAAACATAATAACTGCTCACGAGATTTTTTTTTACATCTTAGGTAATGATTTTGCACACAAAATGATAGTATACTCAGCGTCCTTAATTTGCAAGAAGAACTAAAGATGAAAGGCCTGAGTTTCTGTAAAGAAATCTGAATTAAAACTAAATTCAATATCGACACTGCCTTGTTTTTTTCACGTTGGAATACAAAACGCTCTATGGGGTGTGGTGTGGGGGGGGGGGGGGGGGGATTTCACGTTTGCCCAAGTTTGTTATAACGGTTCAACCATGAAATCTTGCGGAAACAAAGTAAACTGTGTCTTACACCAGTTCTTGAATTTCTAATTGGGAAGTGACAATGTTTACTTAGCATTTGTGTTGTATCTCTGGATATTATTTTCTATTTCAATTTTACTCTCCCACCTCTATGGATTGAACAATAATTTGGTGTTTGAAATGTTGTATCAAATCACTGCTAGCTACTGCTGAAGACATGTTACTCTATGTAAAGCGATTGCATTCATTTTGTTTGGCTCAAAATGGCCAAAACAGGATTTTAAGTCTCAGCAAAATCGGCGTAACTTCTTCCTCCTAAGTCCAATGACACCATATAAACGTTTGAAAGCCTGTTATCCTTCTTTATAACCATAGCACACATTGAGCAAAAACAATTGTAATATTTAATTATTTTTTATTCTGAATCTAGGGTTTTTTTTGACTCACACGTAAATTCCCTCCAAATGGCCAAGTTCCCTCCAAATGGCCAACTTTCCTTGGAAGGAGCTTCCCAGGATTCCCCACTTTTTCAGAAGCCATGGTTAACACATGAGTAGGAATCGTGCTGTGTAGCTTAAGCAAAATGCCACATTTTTAAGAGCACCCCCATATTTCAAAAATTTGGTTTTTGCAGTTGTGTTGGCAATTGCCAAGTAACCCAGAACGTACTAGACACATTACATGGCGCTACTGTATTCCTCAGCTATTTCGGCATTGGATGTTGTCAGCAGTCATTTTAATTATATTGGCGGTCTGAGATTTAAAGGCACTATCAGTGATTTGTAAATCAAAAAAAATTATAAAAATCGATTTTTGCATTGGTTGTCAACAAGTATTAGGTACCCTAACATATCTGCAAATGATAACCTTGCAGAGAAGAACCTAATAAAGACAAAATCAGAATATATCATACTGTCCGTATGGACACTACTACAACACGGTGGATCGTAATGCCATAGAATTCATATCTTTGAACACTGTCGTTTTCTTCCTTTCTGTCAATAGTAACGTATGAGAATTCTACAGACTTCACTTTTGGCTATTTATGCAAATTTAAATATTTTGAAGTCTTTCAGATGACCTTTAATATTCCAATTAAAGTTTACTAGCCAATATCCCAATTGCAAACTGTGCCCAAAAATCTCAAATATTGGAAAAGTGGCAGAGCTCTCAAAAATTGTGTATACATGTATGCATTTAAAAACGCTGGATTGAATCAGTTTCTGCCACCACTCCTTTAACATGCAGTTTATTCGTTGAGGCTGCCGAACACAGGGTGGTTGCACAATACTAAATTCGTTCCATGCTGTATGGGTCAAAAGAATGCCACTATGATCAGAATAGATCACCACCGCAGATTACCATTAACAAAAAGCGCTCATTGTTGATATGTCCACGACGAGATGTCCAGAGAGGTTTGCATGTTAACATCATAATAAAGAGCGTCATTCAATAACCAGTACGTCTCTTTCAGAAAAATCCGCGAAAAATTCGCAGCATATTGTAAATTGCAGCATAAACTACTACGAAATCTGCAGGTACTGCGATTTCATGATCGCCGCCTTTGCTCAATGTCACCATGTAGTGCGAGTTGTCTTACGTAACTCCGGTCCTATCCCGTTGAAATCGCATTGTGTCGGGTTACAAAAATGGATTCAGTGCGACCAGATCCCCCAACTGAGACCCGGGGATTTTTTTAACCGTGGAATTTTCTTTTCCTTTAACATTTTTTTGATTTGTAATAGGAATGAAGCATGCAAACGCCTAATATATCTATGAAAAAATAATTGATACCATTGCCATTGTTTTCTTACTTGTCAGTTTACCTACAAAGTAAATATTATTGATCTGGGATGATTTTAACATAATTTTATAGCACATCTTACAACCACGTGCCGGTCCGCCATCTCCAACCTCGCGGTTACCCATATCTACCAGTATGGCCGGGATCCATACTGACATCACATCGCGGTGAGAACAATGGGGAAACAAACTGCGCAAATTGCGTATGCACTATGCACATCGATTACACTATCACATTGTGGTCACGGCGTTTTGAACTCGCCTCCCAAAAAGGTTGGTGCGTTCGTTTTTTGTTTCCTGCGTTGTTGTTTTGATTTTATTTTTCCAAAAACACCACAAAGCTACATCCCAACCCAGTTTCATTGGTCTGGCTTATAGTGAGGTACAGATACAGCTATTAAAGTTGGAAGGCAAGGGTGGTGCCCCGGAAGTCGCGCCTCCTATAGAAAACTCTATGGGATTTGTTAATTTAGTAAAATTTTTGTCAGAAAATGTTTTAATTTTTTCATCAATCTGGTGTATGCTATAATTTGGTAGCTAAATGAAAGCTAAAGCGGACTCCTTAAAACATTTTATGATTAAAACATGTGGTGGTTATATTAATGGAACTTATGCCCAGTTTGTATCTTAGTAATGCACGTTTTCCCTATCTCTCAAATTTAAGATATAGGAAAACGCATGTACCAAACATGCTGAAGAACAGCAAACACAATTTTTGGCTCAACTTTTTAATTACTAACCCTATCAAGGTCAAAGTATTCTGCAAGGCCATTTGATGAGGAATTCAAAAATGCCGTCTATATTTGTGTAGAGGGTAGAGCTAAAATTAGAGGGTAGAGCTAAATTTTTTTAATTCAAAAATGGTTTTTAATTGGAAACAACAGGATTTGTTTTTTGGAACACCCCAAACTCTGTAAAAACGCGTTACGTTAATGTAAATAGCTTTACCCACACTCTGTTATCATCATCTTTTCTTGCACCAATATGGTTGAGTATTAATAAGATTTCTACTGACACACCTGAAAATTTGCTTGCAGAAGTTATGAGTTCCTTTTGTCAAAACACAAATGTTTCATCCACCCGTATTTTTCAAGGTCACCCGATATATGAGATGCAATGCACATTTTAGATTCCTTACAAGCTTTGGTACTTTCCAAATATATATACTTGTTTGTTCATTTCGTGACGATTTAAGTGAAATATCTGAGTTTGAAAATCATTGGTGACCTACATTGAATTATAAGGCATGTAACGCAAAAGGGGGCGATTCATGACCGTGTAACGCGTATGAGGGGCCGGGACTCTTTCCTATTTTTTCCATCAATATAAGAAGTTTGGGTACATCATGGAAAGCAAAATTTCAAAAGAGAAATCCAATGGTGCAAAAATCCACTTCCATAGCTGAATTATAACGGAAGTTATCATCATTTTTGTCCGGAGACCATCAATTTGGCTTGCCGATTTTTTCTTCACAGATTAGCTGTTTTCAATGTTGTGTGCCACAGTACAGCTTTATGAAGTTAAAATTAAACCAATTTTGAATCCACAGTCCAAGATTCATTAATAAAGAATCTAAACCACTACCATCCTACCACCCCGATTCCCTTACATTTTACAACAAAGTTTTGTTATTGTAAAGATACCATAGGCATGAAAGGTTTAAAAAAGTGGCTGGGGAAAATGAGAATGAGCAATTTTGTTACATAAACCAATATTTTGGAGTAACATTTTATACATATATCAACAATGTGAATGAAATACAAATATGACCAATGAACAGAGAATATACACTAACTGAATAATAGAGTTACCATAGAATTTAATAAATCATTGTAGGCCTAATAAAGTAAATAAAACCAATATTAAAATAAAGAAATATTGCGTCAATGATATATTCAATAAATACCTTAGATTACTAAAATACAACAACATACGTAACAAACATGTCTTCTTGACAGTGATTCCAATTCCAAAATCAGAACGAATGTGTTTCGCCGATCGCCGACAGTTCAATTTTTACCCAAATATGGCCGAAAATCATGTACATGCCCTTCTACAATTCCCTTCGTGAGCAATTTTTGAGCTAACCTTCTCATACGAAACCAATGTAAACATATACAAAAAATCCAATCTGTTCGAATAAACATATTTTCAACATAGTTAAAAAATGACCTCCTTTTCACTTAATTTTGTGAATTTCAACAGAAACTAAGCAAAATTTAACCCACCTCGGATTTTGAATTCTGTCGAAAAACTGTGTAAAAAATCCTCCAAAACGGGGAAAAAATCCATATCCCTTGGTACCATGGCACATGAAGCTTGAAACCGCTCATCTATCCACACAAGCCCTTTGCGTTCTAAGCTAGGGTCAGGTTACCAAATATGGCCCACAATGCAAAGCGCATTCTGAAGTAGCAGATGAAAAAATGGCGATGCTGACTTTCAGTACATCAAAGGTTGGTCGGAACGAACCTCAATTTCAACTCAATATTTTGTTGTTTTAAAGGATTTTTGTTTTTTTAAAAAAGACATTTTTCATTAAATACATCTTTTTAAGCTTTTGTAATCTGTTTTTAATTCTTATTTGGGACATGGAAATGTAATTAATCAAAAGTAAATCATGCATGTTTTCCCTAATTAACCCACATTCACCTGGAAATTAGCGATCATCCGTCATCCGGCCAGCGACGATACTTGGCATCGCGCAGTCGAATACACACGTTGTTGCCCATGCCGTTGCCATGCGTGCCATGCAGATTTTGTTGAACGCCCGGATGTCCGCGTCCCGGGCACTGCATTTACGGTTAGGAAGTCTAAGGGTACCAGAAATGGGCAGAAAGTTTAAAGACACTATCAGTGATTGAAAAATATTTGAAATTTGCAGGAATAGCTTCAAAGTGAAGGATAAGTCTGTCCAGAATCTCATAAGTTCCTTTTCCAGCTGTAGAATTGACAGAAAAGGAATAAAACGGCAGTGTCCAAAAATACGATTTGCCATTCAATTACGTGTTGTAAGTTAAAGTGTCCGAACGGACAGTACTGACTAAAATCTCTGATTATGTCCATATTAGGATGCTTCTTGTCTTATCATTCGCAGGGTATTTTAGGATAACCTGTAACTTGGTTACATCCACGCAAAAATCTTTGATTTTTTGATGATTTTTTGTTCGATTTGCCTGTTTAGCAATCACTGATAGGGTCTTTTAAACCAAACAACACAGGGCCACCCGAATTTACACTCTTGTAGCGTTTTTCTATTGAGGCATCCAGTATTTTACCAGTGAGATATTTTCCCGGTAAATAGTGGTTGTACGTATGGAGAGAGGTCTACTTCGATCTACGCATTCGGGAAATACCCGACTTTCAGTGAAACCAAGTGCAAACTTTGACGGGTAGAGATCACTCACGGATCAATATTGCAATGCATTGTGATTACCCTGTTCCGCAGGGACTGATAGCGACAGGTCTGTAATATTAAGTTGTTGATTCACGATATTTTTCGTCCCAAAATCGAAGTCGAGCGAGATGTGTAGTTACTTCAGCACCAACCATTATAAAGCAACGGAAAGAATTAGTATTTCTGCCACGGCTACGAATTCGGCAACGTTAACGGAATAAAAACCGCAAAGTTTAAGGTGGCAGATTTATGGTGGCCGAATACTAAATTCATCCCTAAACACCAAGCAGGGCGTATTTTAATGGCACTTACAGTTGTTTCGCTGCTCTATACATAAACCGTGTGTTGTTGATCTAAAATTGTAAGCCGGCCGTTGCTTCAGTGACACAGCCAATTTCCGGCGTCTACACTGCATGAGCACTGATGAGGAGCGGGGTCTTGTTCTATTGACGTGATCGGTAGGTTATCGGGTAACATCTTCCAAAACAGGGATGGTTGCCAGAGGGGGGTGAGAATTTCCCCGGTAGTTATTCGTTTTAGTTATAAATACCAACAAGTTTTAAATTGCGTTTTGTCCAGTTAACGAGGGTGGCGGATACCACCTCCTCAGCAATACTGCTGTGTGAGGATTTATTGGAGCAAAAGTAATTGAACGGATGCCCTTCCTGATGTCAATCCACAGTTTTCGGCGGTGGGCAAGCCTTTGGGCAACCCCACCCACCCATGAAAGGCAGTATGTGATGGATGGCCGCCATTAGCTATCCAGAGCTGACGCCCTTGTGGAGATTTCTTTTCTTCTAACAGGGTAACCAGACTACCCTCCTCATCAGAACTCCGATGGGGGTGACGGTTTAGCCGCGGACAACTCGGCCCTGGGACAGGTATTACTGGTTACCAGAACCAGTAGACTAGCAGGCCCTCAAAGGAAACTGACCGACCTGACAAGTAAAAAGTAGCAAAAAGTAAAAATAGCAAATACAGGAAGTAATTTTTAGTTAAAAAGGAACTTTCTACCGTGATGACGTTTTATTTGGCGTACTCGCATCACGGTAGAAGCAACTCCGTATACAATAACTTGTAGCAGTGCAATGCGTGTAAAAGGATAGGGGATCCGAAGCAAAAAGGTTTCGCAAATATTTCGCCGTTTTTCGGCGTAATAAAAATTGTTTAATATACTCCTCGCTCGTAAAACATGGACACAACTTACCTCAGAAGGCTTTATCATAATAGATGCATAAAATTAATAATGATTAAGTCTGAGATAAAATAGGGAATCCTTCCACATCTAATTGTATAGTTCCAAACAGTGACGACAGCGGCCATTACTCAGCGCACATAACTGCAACATCTTTGAAAGCAAATATGTAGATTGTATATTTTGTTTATTTCTAACGCCCTTTTTTGCCAAATCACTGTTGATGATTGGTATTATAAGGACATTAGTAACAACTTGGGGTGAGTAATTTTATTGAGTGTATTGTGATTCAGTAAATTTGCTGCTTCACGTTTTTGAGTACACTCTTCTGCAAACCTAACATAGAGCGGCCCTAACGAAAACGTCCTTCCGATTAACGAATGGTCTGATGTGCTCGTATATTAGGGGTGATTGCGAACTAGTACTGTTCTATTATCCAGTTATCCTTGACACGGTTTTGACCGGAAAAATATTGCATAATAGAAAAACGCCTTCCGGTCAACTCCGTTTGCGCAGGGTTGAGGACAGTTTCTGATCAAAACGTTAGTCGTGAAAAGTTTAGTGAATTTAGTACCTTGTACCAACTATGAATTAAGCAGGGCATCAACAGAATAAAACTGCATGTTCATGTGAAAGATGTGGTGGAGACATAATGAATCTCCCAAAGTTAGGCCGAGGTTTTGCTAATTGGATTTTCCGCTACGATTGCCCTACTATCTCCCTAGGTACGGGTTTACGGACGACGTGCAATTGCTACGTGAAGGCTACCCTAAAGTCCATTCAACTATTTTTCCCGTGCGCTCGCTACATAAGACATAAGGAAAAAAGGAGGCGAAAGCAAGTTTTATGACGACAAACTCCGTACGATTTTTACGATATTTCAAGCCATTTCCCCACACTGAGAAGCAAGGGAAGGTTTTATTTGTATATGATGAATTCTTAAACATGCTACCAACGATTTCATTCAATTTTTTACAAGAAAAGATCAGAAATTAAGCATAAAATGTCACTCTTACTGCAGCCAGAAATCAAATTTACCCGCACTCGGCGACGCCATGATAGCAAGGGTTAATCTTTTCAGAATTAGTGATGGGCGTCGATGAGCTCCATGAATTCTACCTTCTCTAAAAAATTTTGGAGATTGGATTTGGATTATCTAGTTTATCAGTTTTCAATGGGCAAAAGTTCTCATACTTCCTTAGTTAGAATTCGAATTAATTTCCGTGATGAGTATGTTATTATAAAACAGATAAAGTCACAATCAGGTTAAAAAAAATCGAGTTCAATGATGACTTTATCAGGCGCGGTAACCCTGGCGTATCCAGGACCTAATTATTCGTCCATCTCCTTCCCTTTTCCTTCTCTTTCTACCTTGCTTCACATTTTTCTTTTCCTTCTCCCTTCCTGTCTTCAACTCTTTTCCCTTTTCTTCCCTCTTTCCTTCTCTTTCCCCTCTTCTTCCCCTTTTTTTCCCTTCTTAGTCCCCTTTTTTATTCTCCGTCCCCATTTTTAGTGGGGGGGGGAAGTCTGTCCCCTACCCTTCCCCCCCCCCCACGCTGGTTTAGCACGACTTTTATCATCAGTTTATTTGCAGTGAATTTGAAATAAGTATATGGTCTCAAAACTTTTTGACGAAAGTGTAACGAAAGCGTTTAATCGATTTCAATTTATCCAAACACAATGACCTGAGGGTTTATAAATTGTACTTATTTTACTGATGTGTATTGCAATTAAGAACAGTGTCAGTGTACTTATGGCTAATCCTTGTCCTAATTAAAAAAGAAGGAGGGGAGGGGGACACCTGTGAGGCGAGTATATGGAATCGACTGGAAACCAAATGCACATGAAATGGTATGATTCGATAAAATTTTTGCAAGAACAGATTCTACTTAAAAGGCAGAGGGACACGATCTGCTCGATTTGGGCATTTGGGATTTCCAAACAGTATTTTAGGGAAATGCGTACATGTATTTCCAGAGCTGTGGTTCCAGTGACATTCCAAATCACATTGTAACACATTCAGCAAAAGACTGAGTAATTCATGGTAATTTAGGGGAAATAATGAATCATAATCCGTCGAGGGGTGGTAAGTGGATACCCTCAACTGCAAAAACAGGTAAATTCAAAAACAGTAATTTAGAAGAAATACTCGGACCAGATATGGCTTAGTCAAAGGTCGTGTAATGGTGAGAGTAAGAGCATCCTCCTAACGTTACTAGCGACTCGGTTTACGCGGATTTGAGCCAATTTGACATTCGCAGTTGCTGTTAAGTTGGTATGTCATAACCCACCCCCCCTTTCCCCCCCACCCCACCATAAAGTGAGTGATATCTTTCATAATGAAATTGCACTGCACCGGTAGCAGTCTCTTAACATACTGCTATGCAGTACTGCAACAAAGTTAAATTTTCGCTGATGGCGAACGACAGGGCAAAAGCCGTAACCATCTTTTGCCACAGTGCTTAATATACTTAATTACATAGTGTGGTGTACCAATTTATTCATATATTCCCTGATTTCCATAATCTGGTGTACGAATTAATTCATATATTCACTCATTTGCATCGAACGATGTACCGTTTCCAGGCCAACAGGTTACGGCACGTTCGTGTGTGAGTTTCGAATGGATGACCGTAATGAATATTTATAATTTTCAAAACATGGTTACGGTTACGGTGGCTGCCTATTCTTCAACATGGGCGTACGGCATCTACCTCTATTAATATCTATGGAGTAAACCCTCTGGGAGTTCTAAGGGCCGAGGACGCTGACTCACACAGCACACTCGTGACTACATGCTATGTTTTATGCACCACTTTCTTCTTTCTGCAGTGTTACGATATGGGATCTGATACCCCCTGGTATAATAAAGAGCGCCCTCCTTTGAGTCTCCATGATGCCAGAATTAAGAAATAAAGGGTGATGCAGTATCCTTTATGGGCGAATAATGTGTCCGAGGTCGGGAAAAAATAAATAATGGACGAGGCTCAGCCGAGTCCATTATTTAAATTTTTTCCGGCCGAGGATACATTATAAGCCCATAAATAATACTGCAAACCCTTTATTTCTATTCTATTACCAAAAACAGCGTGATATAATGAGAAAATGCATTCGCGGCCCATTATTGCAGAATAATGGGCCGTAGACTGACCAATCAGAATGCTGCATTTTCAATAATGGGCAGCAGAGGTAATAGAATAGAGAATAAACCACGTTTCCTATAGCTCGTAATTACCTGTGTAATCACAGCAGCCGGCAACGTCCCGCTGTGCATGGATTACACCAACATCAGCTCATGCACTGCTGCCATTTGAAAACACGGATATTTACTTCGGATTTCCCAAGAAAAATCAAAGACCGTGTAGAAATTTTTTTGGTCTAAAATGGTTCCTTTTATACCACCTGAAACCGTTAAGCAGAAAACTTCTAACCAGTCACATATTTTTGTTCTAAAACCTTATTATTAAACCCGGATATCAAATTTCCACAGACGTCTACTAAAGTCTGTTGAAGAAACTCTATTTGAACAATGACAGTCATAACAATAGCTCAGCAGGACGTTGTTGGCTGCTGTGCTGTGTAATAGCGTAGTTTTTATTTATCACATGGGGTCAAAATGGTGGTGTGTGTGTGAAGAGAGAACTTCATTTTAATTGGCCATACAGATAATTTGCTTTGCTTGCATTCGCGAGAGCGAGCAGTGCGATTGTTTATTTGTAATTCGCCCAGCCCTTTTGTTTGCCAAGCCCCAGGGTGAAATAAGCCTAACCGAATGTTGATCGCTACATCAATCAATATATCGGAAAATACGCTGGACGTTTTTTGGGGCTTTTCATGGTCGCCCTCCCAACACCCACCTTAGTGCGGTGTAGAAGTAATCATTGTCCGCCGTAATCATAGTCCGCCTACAACGGTAAGGAATAGCACTCGATTCAGTTTGCCTTTCACCACACAACATTAGGTGTCCGCTTTTTCTTCCGTTATCGCTATGAGCCCGACACATGACTCCTACCGGACGCGTAGTTGCTTTCACATTCACCCGGTGTGGCAGGATGGTCCGCTGGACTCATAGTTCAGTTCAACCTACACGGGAAAGATATGCCGGTGTAGGGACATTTGGCCATCATAACAGCACCGAATGGCATTAACAGCGGCGCGACCCGATCTATCTATAAAAGTAAGTGTTATTTTTAAAACTATAACACCTTGAAAATTATACTTTCAGGTCTTGGAGAAGGGGTCTTTAACAATAGAAAGGGCTACCATGAAAGAAGGCGGGTGTTCTTGGATAAGGTTCTTTGAAAAAATAGGTTCTTTGCAAAAAGAGAGGGTAGAAAAGGATGGAGATTGAGTAAAAAGGAAGGTGTTCTTTTTTTTGGGAAAAATGGATTTTCGAATAGGGATTCTTGGAAAAAGGTTATTGAAAAAGGGAACACTTGGGATAAAAGAGTTTAGATTCTTGAAAAAAAAAGAATTCTCTCAAATTGAAAATATTTCGATTTCGTGGAAAATGGAAGAGTGTTTTCTGAAAAAGGTGTTTTTTAACAGAGGGAGTGTGATTTGGTGTATGGTTGACTGATAGCACTCAAAAGGTTGTAGTCAAGGAGGCTAAATCAGAGGAAATGACGTCCTCAGTTCCTCGTAGGCCCCTGCTATTTCTTCATGAATGACTTGGATACAGAATGACTCTAGAATGAAATTAAGTTTACCGACGACACCAAGTTATCTATGGAGGGCAGTAAAACAGGGAAGACAGCAAAAACTGCAAAAAAGGGCCTGTTATTATTAGAATGGTCTAACACACAGAGTTTGTTGGAGTATAAAGGCTGAGGTCGGACTCCATCTTGAATCGGGCCGAGCTCACTGGTGGACGCTTAATGGATGTTCACCAGAAAGGAAAAGGGGGAAAGAGAGGAGGAAGGTGCTGGGCAGGAAGGAGGGGTGTGGGGTTTCATGGTAATGAGGATAGATGGAACAGCCAAGCCCAATACTACTAAAACTTACGGCACGGAAACATGCACTTTCTTCGTTGATTTCGCCAGGGCCCCTCGATATAAAATTAACCTTTACGCCTGAAATCATCAGGCATTGTTTGTGCAGAAAGTCTATCGTCGAATAGATCGGGCACGGAGTTTTTTTGGAGATTTTTTCAAAATGGCTTCTAAAATAGCATGGGCGAAAGCACTTTTCGTAGTTGCTATGACGATTGGAAATATTTAGGCACCGTCTTTGTACCCATTTGATATTGTATTTAGTATGGAACTTTGACCTCGGCAGTTCAAAACAGCGTCCGCCTGCTCGTTTCGTTTGTATTTTTGGTAATCAGCGAACATAGCGTGTTCGTGCCCATCTAAAGAACTAACCGGGAACAGTCCAGAGGCCTCGGTCTAACATGATGGAAAATGATTTTCAACGTTATAAAAAGTTGGCTCATTTATGCACATTGGTCAAACATCTTGAATAAAAATACCAGATGGAATAATACACCCTTTACCCAGTACTTAAGGAATTTCGGCGTTTCATTAACAGTTTTCAAAACCAAAGCACCAACAGGCCAACCAATCTTGGGATGATCAAGCGCACTTTCAAAATAAAAGCCATGAAATTTTATGCTTCTCTATTCTCTATAAATCTCTCATAAGACTGCACTTTATATTGTATCCAACCCTGGCGACCATATCTTCAAAGTAAGTATCAGTTATTGGAATGAGTTCTACGGAGAGTAACCCAAATTATTCCAAATTCAAAACCAAACCCCATGAAGATAGTTGAAAAACTATTATGACACTGAAAACAGAAGAAGGAGAAGCATACTTGATCCAGACAGGATTTTTACCCGGACTGGAACAGTCTACCTGCATTTATGTCAGTACAATCACCAGCTATAAAACAGAAATTCAACACTTTTGGGGTTAAAGTGCGAAAAGCTCCTCTCACCTTCATGACCTTTCCCACACTTTAGCCTACAAGTATTACTTGCTAGTGTGAGAGTGTGCGCTTCAGTGTTCATGAACAAAGTGGAGAAGGTTCTGGAAAACAAGGTGGTTTCCTTGGTACGGAGATGGGAGTTCTTGGAACAAGTTTTGTTTAGTTTTTTATAAAGGAGAGGGTCTTGACCAGAATGAGGGATTCTTGACAAAAGTGTTTCTTGCAAAATAGGGGTTTTGGACGAACATATGGATTGGAACAGTTCATGTAAAAGAGAGGCGTTCTTAAACAACAGCATTTCGTGGAATTGTTTTGGAGAAACAAGGGCTTTAAAGTGACACGAGGAGATTTTTGTTTTTGAGAATACGAATTTCTCATAAATTGCCCTTGATCGGTTGTTTTTGTAGACCACCTACCAGAAACGTTTCTGAAGGTGTAAAAGAAAACTGCAAACTTTGTTTTGAACTTGCCCGGACGTTATCGTCCCTAAAGGAGGAGCTCGGAACCAGGTCAAACATCATCCCTTACCCCTCACTACAGAAAGTTTGACACCTTGTAGTTAGGATCCTCCTACAATCTAGGGTATAGGCATACTCATCAAATTTGGTATCACTTTTTTTCAATAGGGGTCCAATTTAATTTTTACACCGGTCAAATTTTTAAAATCTCATCATGTTGAATGTATGCCATATTGTCCTTAATTTCTAGTCATAAGGATTTCCAAAATAGTTTTGTACCCTCTATGACGGGGGTTCTCACCACGGCCGCGGCCAGATCCGGCCCGCGAAAGCTTTGATGGTTGGCCCTTGAAAAGTTTTGGAATATACAGCAAACATAGCAAAATGGGTGCATCTGGCCCGCGAGCATGAATATTTGAAGGGTATACGGCCCACCATGGCCCGCGAGACAAAATAGTTGAGAACCCCTGAATCTATGACCATTGGTTGGGGAGTTATAGGGTAACAATGGCTAAAATGGTAAAAAAAAAACATGGGCAATTTCTATTTGTACAGGGTCAAAATCAGAAGTTGCTCCAATTTGGTAAAACTGAAAGAAGTTTGTTCCTTAGCTTAATGTGTCAAATAAGGAGATATTTTGTACATCTTCAATGCATAGTACCCTTTTATGCGACAAAATAGGTCATATTACAAGATAATGCAATTATTGGTGTTGACCTCGCTGACCCTTCTCTCCGTAATTAACATTTTAACATAATCAAAAATTTAATTTTTTAGGTTTTTTCTTTTTTTAAATTAAATAATTGCAAGTATTTAAATTATAAGCAGATTAACTTTTTAATGTACAATTGAGATTGACCTTTTTTAACCATTTTAATCATTTTTAACCTATCACTCCAAACAATGGTCGTAGGGGACAAACTATACAATTTTTGGATCATGATTAGATGGACAATATGGCATCAATTCACATGATGGGGCATTTTAAAAAATTGACCCCTTTGTAAACTTAAATTGCCCCTATTGAAAGTGATACCACAATTTGAGCGGATTTCTACCTATAGCATTATTAGAGGCTCCATACTACACCATTTCTGTATTTTGGGTTAAACGAACTCCTTAAATAGGCCCCTATGAATATTCTGCTCCTCTCTACTATAGAAAATATGTTTGTTTTCGTCGTGCACGACAGAAAATACTAAATCATCATCGTATTACATCAAGACGGCGTACTCGGCTTATTCACTTCAGTTGTGAGAGCTATACATCGGTAAGCATTCCAAATATGCAAAAAAACAAAAACAACAACAACAACAAAACGGGTTCAAAAAAATTTGGGGGCTCCTTTCTGGAAAGCTCCTCCTGTCTCTTTAAGGCCGACTCAGAGTTTCTGAGGAGGGCGCACCTCAATTTCCAAAAAAATCGCGTTTTTTGCATGTTACATAATGCTGTCCATATTACTAATCCACTTGTGTGAAAATTGCTAAGCTTAATCGAATTCCTTATATAGAAAATCACAACTTTGTTATATATTATAAAATTTCCGGAATCCGCGAACTTTTGTTATAAACAGTATCTATGGGACGTAATAATACACAATAAATGTTTACTGCATGAAAAAGAAAAATCCGATTCGTCTCAAATTTCGTAATTGGGCATTTGTTTTTTTAGGTTATATCTTTAGTTCTAGTTGGACTATTTTCTATTATTTACACAAAAAAAAATAATATTTCGAATCTTATTGAGTCGACTTTACTTTAAGGAAGAAAAGGAAATGGTTCTTGGACAAAGGGGAAAGTGGTTTGGCAAAGAGTGAGTTCGTGGAAAAGGAGGGATATAGGTCGATATATATTTTGGAAAAGGTTTACTTTGAACAAATGCCTGGGCAATTTTGGACTACAAAAACCCCCCCCCCCCCCCCCCAATTAACAATGAATAGGTTCTTGGACAATGGGAGGGACAGTGGGTCTTACACAACAGTACTGACTAAGGAAGAGTTCTTGGATAAATTGGACAAAAAGTTGCGGGTGTTCTATTCTTGGGAAAAAGTTGTGAGGGTTCCTGGAAGTCCTTGTTGACACGCTTGGACAAAACGGGATGGTCTCTGAAAAAAGCTGGTGAATATTATACCTTAGTATAGTCCCAGAAAAAAGGAAAGGGCGGTTTCATGTGTTATCCTTAGGGATTGGATGAATTCTTAGAAAAAGGAGGGGTCTTGGAAAAGGGGGACATGATTTGTTGGAAAACAGGAGGGTTCTTGGGCAGAGGAAGGGATTATTCGATAAAAGACTAGTAGCTGGTACAGAGTTCAGCGTGTTCTTGCAGAATGGAAGTTTTAGTTCGTAGACAACGTTATTTGGTTCTTGAAAAAAAGTTATAGGAAGAGGAGTAGTGATGGATGAACGACATCGGAATTCTTTCAAAAAAGTCAGTAAATTATGGAAAAAGAGAAGGTTCTCGACAATGGGAAGAGGGTTCTTGTTGGGACAATGGGATCCTAGGACACGGTTCTTGCATTGGATTCTTGGAAAAGGGAGCTCTTGGAACAAAACGGGGATCTTGGACAATGGAAATGTTTTTTTGAAAAAGGGAGGTGTTCTTGGGAAAAAGGAAGGGAGAATTAGGGGTGGGAATGCCCCCTTGCCCCCTGGATTTAGCATTGTCTATTACAAAATCTCCTGCATCCGAGGGTCCTTTTCGCACCCAATAAAGCACCACACACTTTCGATACTTCGATTTTTATAATGTTAAGTTCTTAGGCGTATTCTCAATGTGCACAACTTGCAACTTAATCATTCCACGTTGGTTTTAGTTGGTCAGTCACCAAACTCCAAGGTCCACGGATCCCCGGTTTTCCTTCTGGTGACATGTGTTGCTGTTGAAAATTCACCATCAAAATTGATGTGAGAGCTATTGCTTAGGGACCAACTGTAAGTTGCAGTCAAAGATCGAATCTCAATGTGAATGTGATTTCTAGCTCGAACAAAACGAGTGCGTCGAGCTCGGGGCGCATCCTTGGCTTGGTAATTGGCTTTGGGCTAGAATAATATGGCATGAATTCGCACCTTATAGCTAGAAAAATAAATTACCATTGCCTTTATAACTACTTGAAAGTAGGGGGGGATTCATTAGAAAGAGCCCTACTGCGACCCTAAGCATAACACAGTTTAAATGAAAGTCAAAGTGTTACCCTTTGTTTCTGCAAATTTGCAATGTTAGTGGAGGAAATCTGATAGTCCACCAGCCTAAACGTTACACGATCGAATCTGTGTAGTGGGATATAAAACTCCTGACACAGACGAATAGGTAATGCATTGCGTTTTTTTAAAGCATGTTTACATACAACATTACTACCCCTTGATTTTACCTGGTGATGGACTTATTTCCCTTCTTCAAAGTAGGGTCATATTACCAATCACGTAAAAACACGAATGTAACTTCCAAAACATCATAAAGATTTCAAGCATTGAAAGTCACGTAATTAAAAAAAAGAAAGAAATAACTGGTTCGGTTCACACACAGAGTCTGGAATGTTGTTGATAACACGCTCTATTTAACACCAAATGACCCCAGGTCATTTTAACATTCTTTGCTATTAGTAAATCATTGCGCCACTTAAACTTAATCAAATTGT
Organism: Ophioderma brevispina; assembly: GCA_023653785.1. Taxonomy (NCBI): domain Eukaryota; kingdom Metazoa; phylum Echinodermata; class Ophiuroidea; order Amphilepidida; family Ophiodermatidae; genus Ophioderma; species Ophioderma brevispina. Next base: position 41,076 of record JAMKCH010015560.1, read on the forward strand.
GAAACTGACATATAGAAGCGTTCCCATCAGAAAAGGCCCCGTGAAATGATGAAATTTGGCAAATGGTTACTCCGCCATTCATATTTTATTATTTTTCAATTTAAAAATGATTGTTATATACAGGATAAGACGTAATCATTATTTTTTATTCTGCGTGAGTTTCATGAAGCAGCACCATTTCGTCTAGCGCCATTGATTTACACGCGGTTCACTGGTCTGCGCAAGTATCCCGATATGCCTTGGAAATAGCACTCCGTGAAACTTGTAATGTGCGACACTCCCCCCCACCCACGCTGCTATCGTATGTCCCGGCCCTACGCGACATGATGAATTTCGGGATATGTGCAATCATGAAAACTGGATTAGTCTCCTGTGTGTAAAAATGAGTTTGACATGTCCTTATACGTCACTTGATATATTTTACACGTGAAGTTTGACAACATCACCGGCAGTGTGGGAGGAACTATGTTTGGAACAAAAATTCAACGAAAGTTTGCCGTTTATGGATTTAATACAAAATCGGTATGGTAATTAGTTTATGAAACATGTTAAACATGCATTTGGGGCATAAAATGAGATGAAGATGAATTGAAAGGGTTTCAGAGCCGGATAAAATTTGTTAAATAAGGAAAAGTAAAAACGCTTTAAACGCAATGCAATTACATATCGTCTGTGGTAGAGGATTAACATTCTACCACAGATTCGATCTGTTACCACAACGTTGCACAGTGTTAGTGGTCAAAGTATGGTACTTACGACAGCTACTCAAGCCTGCTGAACCAAATGACATCCAAATTATGCGCCGTTTGCAAAGTCACCATTTCGGCGGCGACTTTTTCCGGTTTCAAATACGGCATTCCACAGGTGGTCAGTAGGAGACCTCAGCAATCAATGTCCCACTAATTAGGCACAGGAGGAGTGTGCCCCCGCGATCGCCGCCAAAACGCCCGCCAAAAAAACCTCGCGAATTTTTTGAGTCTATCACGATTTTGTTTGTCCATCGAGAAATTTTCACGATTTTGTTAAAAAAAACACCGTTTAATGTTAATTTGCCAATAAAACAAAACACAAATGATTATAAGATCATTATGCAAAACGTCGGCGAAAATTAATGACTCACAAAGCTTCCAATAAGTGCAAAATATAGTCCCATGCTATAAATAATATCCTAGCGTTAGAACCCTACCTCTAACCTTGATTGGTTGAAACACGGATGACACGACCTATTTTCCATTGTTGAGGCGTCGTCATGACATATGGTTGCGCTAGTTCGGTGAAGTTACATCTAATCAATATTGAACGCGCGGTTAGTATGGGTCTTTGTTCATAAGTTCTTTCATAATTGGTTATTCCATGGGGATTAATTAATCTCTTCGGGATTCAAACAAATTAGGATTGGCCGCGGGTATACGGAAGGTATTTTCCAGGAATGGGAAATCGGTAGGGTCGGGATGCGGAAGAGAGAAACCCGGAGAGGAAAACAACAACATTCCCACACATTTAAGGGGCAAGAGTGGGAAAACCGAATCACAATGATCAGGTCATACGGGGCCGGGGGATTCCCCAATCCCATGTGCGAAAGTAAATTATTCTCGGCTCGGGGAGGATGACATTGCAAAAGGCCTCAGCCCGCGGCAGTACCCTCTACATCTGATTCAAATATTTATTCGGAATAAGAAGGGAAAAAATAAGTGATAATGATGTTGACTTCTTGTAATTTTTCAAGCCAGAGAAAAAAGAAATAAAGGAAAATAGGATGTAAACTTTGGAAGTTTGAGCATTGTTTTTTGCAAAGACTTGTTCGGTGTTCCTGGTTGTCTAGTAGGGCAAACATAACGCATTTTCGCGATTTTTGACTTTAAAAATCGCGCATTTTCGGCGCCATTTTTTTAAAATACGGGCCGCGCATTCTTGTCGCTTTTAAATCGATGAAAAACTCCGGTTTGCCTCACACAGATATTGATTTTAGAATCCATGCATATGGAAAAATAGGGTAAAAACATTCTGGAAAATGTGCGTACTTCAGTGTAGATGTGTCCGATGATCAACACATGTGCTTATATTTTGGTTTGGGGATATGACGTCGAAGATCAGAACAAGTCTCTCTTGCGGTACCGGCCGCACGCTTATTGTGTTTCACACACGCACAAACACTGTATGCGTCGTGGGAGGAGATTACAATCATGTGACTGAATATCCGGGACATTTCCGAAAGCACATGATATCGCCCCATTTTGGTAAACAAGACATGTGAATCGATGGAATAGCTGACACCGGGATTTTTAAAATTTCGCCGATTCTTCTTTGCAAGTAAGGAAGTAAGGGATCGTTGATAAACGAGTGGAAACTTTGGTAACAAGCGGTATTAGTACCTGTGATATCGGTAAGGGGAGCATATGTCTTGTAGAAAGTTCGTAATTTTTGTTGTCTCTGTCAACCCATGTCACCACGTTAGCTTGGGGTCTGTTGAATGACTATTGCCCACATCTCAAAGTTGTTGACCCGAGGGGTAAACCAGAGATGTGGTACCATATTTACACAGTGTCCATCTCACACGTGTGCAGAGTCCGAAAATAAATAATTTAATGCGATTCACGATAAATGGAAATTTCAAAATGACCGCTCTTTGTGACGGTCAATGGGGTCAGTGGTTAGACCACAATCTGTTCGACCCTTTTGGAAAAACTTCCGGAGGTCGCATTGCCTGTTGCATTATTCATGCCATACACGAGATTGACAGGGTCAACACGCAAAGCGCAATGCATGTAATGTGATTCTGAAATTCGAAAAACGGTTCTGCGCATGTTCCAAATTCAGAACCAATTCAGCTCTGCACACCACAAGTTCTTATTCATTTGTAATTACTTCATTGTTTCTCAGCTTGCTACTGCTGTTAATATTATAATAGTAAACTATTACATAGTTTACAGACCTTTGCGAGTCACCCGGAAGATGCAAAAGCTATTTATATTGCGTGAATCTTCCTGCGATGAATCCACGCATGATGTGTCCCCCCTGGTAATTATTTCGATGGGTACAAAAACATAGAGCTGGAATATTAAACGAAGAGGAGAATCGCGTGTATAGGAATACCCAAGCCCGTAACCGTTCTCTCACACACAGCGCGCAGTGGTTGTTGCGGGTAAGCACGGCGTGTCGTCACTGTTGAGCGCAAGCACACTCATAAAAAAATCTGTTTGCGTCACGCGATATGTTACCAGTGTTGCATTTCACCAGGGTTCCATGGTCTGATCGCCGATTTGTCGCAATCATTTGCGAAAACAATCCGATGAAGAAAAGAAACTATGCTTCTAAAAAGATCCTGCAGCCCTAATGGCACAAAAGTCTCCTGATGACACCCTGTTAATTTTGCTTGGAAAAAGATATTAGTCTGTGAGATAGCATGTGGCATCAGTTGTTGTTGTTGTTTTCACTAACTAAGTGTGACGAACGTTAAAATCCTCGCGTTTGTGTATCATAAATATGCATAAGGACGTTCCAATACGACGTTACGTAAACCAAATATGGTGTGCCCAAAAAATATGTTCATGAAGTGCGTATGCTCATTATAATACTTTTGGGCACCTAGATGTTGGTTACGCCGTTTGGGAGAATCTTCGGGTCTGGTTATATTAGTCATGGTACAAAATTTAGTAGTAACCAGCGAAAATAAAAAAAAACCAACGAGTGCAGGGGGAGGGTGGCAAGAAATCCCAATTTTGAGTAGCCATGGTTTAATTAGCCACTTAATTGACCAAGGGTTTGGCTACTCCGTTATTGACGGGGGAGGGGGGGGGGGTGGGCGGCAATACGTAAAACAATGTTGGGGGTATCCAATGGACCCCCTACACTTGGTAATAAGTGCTAACATGTACATCTGAAATGTGACACAATATTCCGATTTTTTCATGCAATGAAAGTACTTAAATGAAAAAAAAGGGGTTTTCTCTTGATAAAATGGGAGCAACCACCAGTGAGCGCTGCAAACAAATATGTTTTTAGGGGGGCGGGGGGGGGGTGTTACCAAAAAAAAATAATTTGCAAACTATTTTTTAAGCTGAAAGACAATCACCAAACATTTGACAAACTTTGTACGGCATTGGCAAAAGGAACCTCATCCATTCCGATGAATGAATTGTGGTAGTTATATTATCAAAACATTTGACAAGAAATAAACTTTTTTACAATTTTATGAACTACAAGGTTAAGCTTATACCCTGGTGAAGATTCAACTAAATTTATTTAAAAAAAAAAAAAAAAAAAAAAAAAAAAAAAAAAAAAAAAAAACCCACACAAACACACACACATAAAACAAACACACGACGTATTAAATATGCAGGATTTTGCCAAAATCCCCAGGCTTTCAACGCCAAAGAGGATAACTAAGGCCTCTTAAAAGGAGGAAGGCATTTTGTGGTCAATTGTTTGACTAAAGACCGCATCAGAAAAAAGTGGGGAGGCATTTTTTTATTTTAGTTGTCATGGAATAGACCCCCTAGAGGTCTTATTAGCATATAAGGGTTTTAATTAATACCACCAATTAGCATACCATACATCAACATTTCAGGATTGAAAACACTATAATTTAAGAAAATTGAAAACACCCCAAAAAAATCTTGACATTATTTATCCAAAAGGTGAGTAGGCTACAAGCCAGATGGATAAGGGGGATACAGAAGTGTAACAACAAAACCCAACCCACATTACACACATTTTGATGATTCACAAAATCATATCAATAGGCCCACCCTCAGGCTCCGCCCATCCCCATCCATCCTCCAGGACACCGAAAATCCCTTCCCCACACATAAATAGTACCACTACCCACCTCCAACCCGACTTCTACACCTGAAGCACACCATAAAACCCATTGTATCAATATTATTAAAAACATGCTTTATTTTAGTACAGGCCTAACATGGAAACTAACTGTAGCCGAGAGCAGCGCTTGTAATGTCGTCTATACTACTACAAAAATTAGAATCCCACAAACATGCATCACTGTGATACGGCCGCTTGTCGATTTGATTTTGCACCGCATGAAAGATCTTGATCTATTAAAATATATACATTGATTAGGAAGAAAACAATTACTAATAATGCTATACCTTTGGACAATTCTGCTAATTGCCCGAAAATGTGAAAAAACGAAGCTTTAGTCTCGTTACGATAGACACCCCCAGAGCTCCAGTACACAATCACTGGACACAAATGACTTGGCTGACTGCATTGACATGGGGGCGTGAGTTAGCGCTATCGTTATGGCATCGTGGGTGTGCTCAACAGTGTAATCTGAGATGCAGGTGCGGAGGATCGCCGCTACAAAATTCCATGAGACTACCCTTTCATAGTGCAGTGACGGTCCACGTTGTGTATTCCCCACACACCACGGCGGTCACAATATACAGGAACCCCCTTTATGTCGTTTTTGACATTGGTGGTCGGAACGACGTAAAGGCCAATAATGCATTGAAAAAGCCGTAGCATCACGCACGTATTAAAGCAAGCCTGTGAGAAGATGCCCCACTTTTGGTGGTTCTGTTCTACCAGTGTTATTCCTCCGCTGAGTTGTATAAACCCCGCACCAGCACTGGTTAAACACTCGCTCAGTGTGGGGCAAAAAATATCAACAATTCCAGAAATATCGCGTCGGCAGAATTCACCATTCTTTCCAACAGTAATATGTGAACTGGCATACACCAGATGCAGTCACAAAACATATCACGAAGAGAGGACTGATCTTGACCCCAGTTATCAAAATGAGGCAATTTCAGATACTAGATTTAGGTAAACCATACTTTTCAACGATATTGGCCAGCGCAGAGGGATTTTTTGTCCTATTTTGTTGGGATATATCGAGTATTTCAAGCTATTTTGCTTCCCAGAAAATGGATTATACAACAAAAAAACAACTTGAATTGAACATAAATAAAATAAGAAAGAAGAGCCACTGTCATAAGTTTTCACCTACCCAATGGGTCAAGAAACAGTGG